>OZ005743.1:56424747-56551208 GCA_963930735.1 Dioctria linearis | reverse complement strand
CGAAATGTTATGCTTAAATAAAATAAAATAAAATAAAGTGTACCAATTTCAGAATTATATGCGTGGCTTCTGGAACCTTTCTCGTAACTGTATAAAAGTAGAGAAATGTGACGATTAGTTGGAAAAACCTCGACCAATTTCAGAACCTCATGAAATTTTAAAATTTCACTTGTACAATACCGAAGTGGTATGCCTTAATAAAATAAAATAAAGTGTAGCAATTTTAGAACTAAATGCGTGGCTTCTGGAACCTTTCTCGTAACTGTATAAAAGTACAAAAATGCGATGATTACTTGGAATGACTTCGATCAATTTCAGAATTTCATGCACTTTTAATGCTCAACATGAACAATACCGAAATATTAAGCTTAAATA
Source organism: Dioctria linearis (assembly GCA_963930735.1). NCBI lineage: Eukaryota > Metazoa > Arthropoda > Insecta > Diptera > Asilidae > Dioctria > Dioctria linearis. Next base: position 56,550,833 of record OZ005743.1, on the reverse strand, counting down.
AAATAAAATAACGTGCACCAATTGCAGAATTAAATGCGTGGCGTCTGGAACCTTTCGCGTAACTGCATACAAGAACAGGAATGCGATGATTAATTGGAAAAACCTCAATCAATTTCAGATTTTCATGCAATTTTAAAATTTCACTTGAACATATACCGAAATGTTATGCTTAAATAAATTAAAATAAATTGTACCAATTTCAGAATTAAATTCGTGGCTTCTGGAACCTTTCTCGTAACTTTATACTAGTACAGAAATGCGATGATTAATTGGAAAAACCTCGATCAATTTCAGAACCTCATGCAATTTTACAATTTCACTTGTACAATACCGAAATGTTATCCTTAAATAAAATAAAATAAAGTGTACCAATTTCAGAATTAAATGCTTGGCATCTGGAACCTTTCTCCTAACTGTATGCAAGTACAGAAATGCGATGATTACTTGGAATGACTTTGATCAATTTCAGAATTTCTTGCAATTTTAAAGCTCAACTTGAACAATACCGAAATGTTTTGCTTAAATAAAATAAAATAAAATAAAGTGTACCAATTTCAGAATTATATGCGTGGCTTCTGGAACCTTTCTCGTAACTGTATAAAAGTAGAGAAATGTGACGATTAATTTGAAAAACCTCGACCAATTTCAGAACCTCATGAAATTTTAAAATTTCACTTGTACAATTCCGAGTGTTATGCCTTAATAAAATAAAATAAAGTGTAGCAATTTAGAACTAAATGCGTGGCTTCTGGAACCTTTCTCGTAACTGTATAAAAGTACAAAAAATGCGATGATTACTTGGAATGACTTTGATCAATTGTATAATTTCATGCACTTTTAGAGTTGAGCGTGAACATACCGAAATGTTATAATTAAATAAAATAAAATAAAGTGTACCAATTTCAGTATTAAATGCGTGGCTTCTGGAAACTTTCTCGTAACTGTATACAAGTACAGAAATGTGATGATTAATTGGAAAAACTTAGATCAATTTCAGAACCTCATGCAATTTCAAAATTTCACTTGTACAATACCGAAATGTTATGCTTAAATAAAATAAAATAAAGTGTTCCAATTTCAGAATTAAATGCGTGGCTTCTGGAACCTTTCTCGCAACTTTATACAAGTACAGAAATGCGATGATTACTTGGAATGACTTCGATCAATTTCAGAATTTCATGCACTTTTAAAGCTCAACATGAACAATACCGAAATATTATGCTTAAATAAAATAAAATAACGTGTACCAATTGCAGAATTAAATGCGTGGCATCTGGAACCTTTCGCGTAACTGCATACAAGTACAGAAATGTGATGATTACTTGGAATGACTTTGATCAATTTCAGAAATTTATGCAATTTTAAAGCTCAAACTTGAACTGCACCGAAATCTTATGCTTAAATAAAATAAAATAAAATAAAAGGTACCAATTTCAAAATTTAATGTGTGGCTTCTAGAACCTTTCTCGTAACTGTATACAAGAACAGAAATGCGATGATTAATTGGAAAAATCTCGATCAATTTCAGAACCTCATGCAATTTTACAATTTCACTTGTACAATACCGAAATGTTATGCTTAAATAAAATCAAATAAAGTGTACCCAATTTCAGAATTAAATGCGTGGCTTCTGGAACTTTTCTCGTAACTGTATGCAAGTACAGAAATGCGATGATTACTTGGAATGACTTTGATCAATTTCAGAAATTCATGCAATTTTAAAGCTCAACTTGAACTATACCGAAATTTTATGCTTAAATAAAATAAAATAAAATAAAGGGTACCAATTTCAGAATTTAATGCGTGGCTTCTGGAACCTTTCTCGTGACTGTATACAAGTACAGAAATGCGATGATTAATTGGAAAAACCTCGATAAATTTCAGAACCTCATGCAATTTTACAATTTCACTTGTACAATACCGAAATGTTATGCTTAAATAAAATAAAATAAAGTGTACCAATTTCAGAATTAAATGCTTGCATCTGGAACCTTTCTCGTAACTGTATGCAAGTACAGAAATGCGATGATTACTTGGAATGACTTTGATCAATTTCAGAATTTCTTGCAATTTTAAAGCTCAACTTGAACAATACCGAAATGTTATGCTTAAATAAAATAAAATAAAATAAAGTGTACCAATTTCAGAATTATATGCGTGGCTTCTGGAACCTTTCTCGTAACTGTATAAAAGTAGAGAAATGTGACGATTAGTTGGAAAAACCTCGACCAATTTCAGAACCTCATGAAATTTTAAAATTTCACTTGTACAATACCGAAGTGGTATGCCTTAATAAAATAAAATAAAGTGTAGCAATTTTAGAACTAAATGCGTGGCTTCTGGAACCTTTCTCGTAACTGTATAAAAGTACAAAAATGCGATGATTACTTGGAATGACTTCGATCAATTTCAGAATTTCATGCACTTTTAATGCTCAACATGAACAATACCGAAATATTAAGCTTAAATAAAATAAAATAACGTGCACCAATTGCAGAATTAAATGCGTGGCATCTGGAACCTTTCGCGTAACTGCATACAAGAACAGGAATGCGATGATTAATTGGAAAAACCTCAATCAATTTCAGATTTTCATGCAATTTTAAAATTTCACTTGAACAATACCGAAATGTTATGCTTAAATAAATTAAAATAAATTGTACCAATTTCAGAATTAAATTCGTGGCTTCTGGAACCTTTCTCGTAACTTTATACTAGTACAGAAATGCGATGATTACTTGGAATGACTTCAATCAATTTCAGAATTTCATGCACTTTTAAAGCTCAACTTGTGCAATACCGAAATGTCATGCTTAAAAAAAATAAATTAAAGTGTACCAATATCAGAGTTAAATTTGTGGATTCTGGAACCTTTCTCGTAACTGCATACAAGAACAGGAATGCGATGATTAATTGGAAAAAACCTCAATCAATTTCAGAATTTCATACAATTTTTAAATTTCACTTGTACAATACCGAAATGTTATGCTTAAATAAAATAAAATAAAGTGTACCAATTTCAGAACTAAATGCGTGGCATCTGGAACATTTCTCTTAACTGTATGCAAGTACAGAAATGCGATGACTACTTGGAATGACTTCGATCAATTTCAGAATTTCATTCAATTTTAAAGCTCAAATTGAACTGTACCGAAATGTTATGCTTAAATAAAATCAAATAAAATAAAGTGTACCAATTTCAGAATTAAATGTGTGGTTTCTGGAAACTTTCTCGTAACCCTATAAAAGTAGAGAAATGTGATGATTAGTAGGAAAAAGCACGATCAATTTCAGAATCTCATCCAATTTTTAAATTTCACTTGTACAATACCGAAATGTTATGCTTAAATAAAATAAAATAAAATACACCAATTTCAGAATTAAATGCGTGGCATCTGGAACCTTTCTCGTAACTGTATACAAGTGCAGAAATGCGACGATTAATTGGAAAAACATCGATCAATTTCAGAACCTCATGAAATTTTAAAATTTCACTTGTACAATACCGAAATGTTATGCTTAAATAAAATAAAATAAGATAAATTATAGCAATTTCAGAATTAAATGTGTGGCTTCTGGAACCTTTCTCGTAACTGTATAAAAGTACAGAAATGCGATGATTACTTGGAATGACTTCGATCAATTTCAGAATTTCATTCACTTTTAAATCTCAACTTGAACAATACCGAAATGATATGCTTAAATTAAATAAAATAAAGTGTACCAATGTCAGAATTAAATGCGTGGCTTCTAGAACCTTTCTCGTAACTGTATACAAGTACAGAAATGTGATGATTAATTGGAAAAAACCTCGATCAATTTCAGAACCTCATGCAATTTTAAAATTTGCCTTGTACAATACCGAAATGTTATGCTTAAATAAAATAAAATAAAGTGCACCAATTTCAGAATTAAATGCGTGGCTTCTGGAACCTTTCTCGTAACTGTATAAAAGTACAGAAATGCGATGGTTACTTGGAATGACTTCGATCAATTTCAGAATTTCATGCACTTTTAAAGCTGAACTTGAACAATACCGAAATGTTATGCTTAAATAAAATAAAAGAAAGGGTACCAATTTCAGAATGAAATGCATGGCATCTGGAACTTTTCTCGTAATTTTATACAAGTACAGAAATGCGATGATTAGTTCAGAATTTCATGCAATTTTAAAGCTCAACTTGAGCAATACCGAAATGTTATGCTTATATAAAATAAAATAAAGTGTACCATTGTCAGAATTAAATGCGTGGCTTCTGGAACCTTTCTTGTAACTTTATACTAGTACAGAAATGTGATGATTAATTGGAAAAACCTCGATCATCTTCAGAACCTCATGCAATTTTAAAATTTAACTTGTACAAAACCGAAAAGTTATGCTTAAATAAATTAAAATAAATTGTACCAATTTCAGAATTAAATTAGTTGCATCTGGAACTGTTCTCGTAATTTTATACAAGTACAGAAATGCGATGATTACTTGGAATGACTTTGATCAATTTCAGAAATTTATGCAATTTTAAAGCTCAACTTGAACTGTACCGAAATGTTATGCTTAAATAAAATAAAATAAAATAAAAGGTACCAATTTCAGAATTTAATGCGTAGCTTCTGGAACCTTTCTCGTAACTGTATACAAGTACAGAAATGCGATGATTAATTGGAAAAACCTCGATCAATTTCAGAACCTCGTGCAATTTTTAAATTTCACTTGTACAATACCGAAATGTTATGCTTAAATAAAATAAGATAAAGTGTAGCAATTACAGAATTAAATGCGTGGCTTCTGGAACCTTTCTCGTAACTGTATAAAAGTACAGAAATGCGATGATTACTTGGAATGACTTTGATCAAATTCAGAATTTCATGCACTTTTAAAGCTCAACTTGAACAATACCAAAATGTTATGCTTAAATAAAATCAAATAAAGTGTACCAATGTCAGAATTAAATGCGTGGCTTCTAGAACCTTTCTCGTAACTGTATACAAGTACAGAAATGTGATGATTAATTGGAAAAACCTCGATCAATTTTCATGCAATTTTAAAATTTCACTTGAACAATACCGAAATGTTATGCTTAAATAAATTAAAATAAATTGTACCAATTTCAGAATTAAATTCGTGGCTTCTGGAACCTTTCTCGTAACTTTATACTAGTACAGAAATGCGATGATTAATTGGAAAAACCTCGATCAATTTCAGAACCTCATGCAATTTTACAATTTCACTTGTACAATACCGAAATGTTATCCTTACATAAAATAAAATAAAGTGTACCAATTTCAGAATTAAATGCTTGGCATCTGGAACCTTTCTCCTAACTGTATGCAAGTACAGAAATGCGATGATTACTTGGAATGACTTTGATCAATTTCAGAATTTCTTGCAATTTTAAAGCTCAACTTGAACAATACCGAAATGTTATGCTTAAATAAAATAAAATAAAATAAAGTGTACCAATTTCAGAATTATATGCGTGGCTTCTGGAACCTTTCTCGTAACTGTATAAAAGTAGAGAAATCTGACGATTAATTTGAAAAACCTCGACCAATTTCAGAACCTCATGAAATTTTAAAATTTCACTTGTACAATTCCGAAGTGTTATGCCTTAATAAAATAAAATAAAGTGTAGCAATTTTAGAACTAAATGCGTGGCTTCTGGAACCTTTCTCGTAACTGTATAAAAGTACAAAAATGCGATGATTACTTGGAATGACTTTGATCAATTGTATAATTTCATGCACTTTTAGAGTTGAGCGTGAACAATACCGAAATGTTATAATTAAATAAAATAAAATAAAGTGTACCAATTTCAGTATTAAATGCGTGGCTTCTGGAAACTTTCTCGTAACTGTATACAAGTACAGAAATGTGATGATTAATTGGAAAAACTTAGATCAATTTCAGAACCTCATGCAATTTCAAAATTTCACTTGTACAATACCGAAATGTTATGCTTAAATAAAATAAAATAAAGTGTTCCAATTTCAGAATTAAATGCGTGGCTTCTGGAACCTTTCTCGCAACTTTATACAAGTACAGAAATGCGATGATTACTTGGAATGACTTCGATCAATTTCAGAATTTCATGCACTTTTAAAGCTCAACATGAACAATACCGAAATATTATGCTTAAATAAAATAAAATAACGTGTACCAATTGCAGAATTAAATGCGTGGCATCTGGAACCTTTCGCGTAACTGCATACAAGTACAGAAATGTGATGATTACTTGGAATGACTTTGATCAATTTCAGAAATTTATGCAATTTTAAAGCTCAACTTGAACTGCACCGAAATCTTATGCTTAAATAAAATAAAATAAAATAAAAGGTTCCAATTTCAAAATTTAATGTGTGGCTTCTAGAACCTTTCTCGTAACTGTATACAAGAACAGAAATGCGATGATTAATTGGAAAAATCTCGATCAATTTCAGAACCTCATGCAATTTTACAATTTCACTTGTACAATACCGAAATGTTATGCTTAAATAAAATCAAATAAAGTGTACCAATTTCAGAATTAAATGCGTGGCTTCTGGAACTTTTCTCGTAACTGTATGCAAGTACAGAAATGCGATGATTACTTGGAATGACTTTGATCAATTTCAGAAATTCATGCAATTTTAAAGCTCAACTTGAACTATACCGAAATTTTATGCTTAAATAAAATAAAATAAAATAAAGGGTACCAATTTCAGAATTTAATGCGTGGCTTCTGGAACCTTTCTCGTGACTGTATACAAGTACAGAAATGCGATGATTAATTGGAAAAACCTCGATCAATTTCAGAACCTCATGCAATTTTACAATTTCACTTGTACAATACCGAAATGTTATGCTTAAATAAAATAAAATAAAGTGCACCAATTTCAGAATTAAATGCTTGGCATCTGGAACCTTTCTCGTAACTGTATGCAAGTACAGAAATGCGATGATTACTTGGAATGACTTTGATCAATTTCAGAATTTCTTGCAATTTTAAAGCTCAACTTGAACAATACCGAAATGTTATGCTTAAATAAAATAAAATAAAATAAAGTGTACCAATTTCAGAATTATATGCGTGGCTTCTGGAACCTTTCTCGTAACTGTATAAAAGTAGAGAAATGTGACGATTAGTTGGAAAAACCTCGACCAATTTCAGAACCTCATGAAATTTTAAAATTTCACTTGTACAATACCGAAGTGGTATGCCTTAATAAAATAAAATAAAGTGTAGCAATTTTAGAACTAAATGCGTGGCTTCTGGAACCTTTCTCGTAACTGTATAAAAGTACAAAAATGCGATGATTACTTGGAATGACTTCGATCAATTTCAGAATTTCATGCACTTTTAATGCTCAACATGAACAATACCGAAATATTAAGCTTAAATAAAATAAAATAACGTGCACCAATTGCAGAATTAAATGCGTGGCATCTGGAACCTTTCGCGTAACTGCATACAAGAACAGGAATGCGATGATTAATTGGAAAAACCTCAATCAATTTCAGATTTTCATGGAATTTTAAAATTTCACTTGAACAATACCGAAATGTTATGCTTAAATAAATTAAAATAAATTGTACCAATTTCAGAATTAAATTCGTGGCTTCTGGAACCTTTCTCGTAACTTTATACTAGTACAGAAATGCGATGATTACTTGGAATGACTTCAATCAATTTCAGAATTTCATGCACTTTTAAAGCTCAACTTGTGCAATACCGAAATGTCATGCTTAAAAAAAATAAATTAAAGTGTACCAATATCAGAGTTAAATTTGTGGATTCTGGAACCTTTCTCGTAACTGCATACAAGAACAGGAATGCGATGATTAATTGGAAAAACCTCAATCAATTTCAGAATTTCATGCAATTTTTAAATTTCACTTGTACAATACCGAAATGTTATGCTTAAATAAAATAAAATAAAGTGTACCAATTTCAGAACTAAATGCGTGGCATCTGGAACATTTCTCTTAACTGTATGCAAGTACAGAAATGCGATGACTACTTGGAATGACTTCGATCAACTTCAGAATTTCATTCAATTTTAAAGCTCAAATTGAACTGTACCGAAATGTTATGCTTAAATAAAATCAAATAAAATAAAGTGTACCAATTTCAGAATTAAATGTGTGGTTTCTGGAAACTTTCTCGTAACCCTATAAAAGTAGAGAAATGTGATGATTAGTAGGAAAAAGCACGATCAATTTCAGAATCTCATCCAATTTTTAAATTTCACTTGTACAATACCGAAATGTTATGCTTAAATAAAATAAAATAAAATACACCAATTTCAGAATTAAATGCGTGGCATCTGGAACCTTTCTCGTAACTGTATACAAGTGCAGAAATGCGACGATTAATTGGAAAAACATCGATCAATTTCAGAACCTCATGAAATTTTAAAATTTCACTTGTACAATACCGAAATGTTATGCTTAAATAAAATAAAATAAGATAAATTATAGCAATTTCAGAATTAAATGTGTGGCTTCTGGAACCTTTCTCGTAACTGTATAAAAGTACAGAAATGCGATGATTACTTGGAATGACTTCGATCAATTTCAGAATTTCATTCACTTTTAAATCTCAACTTGAACAATACCGAAATGATATGCTTAAATTAAATAAAATAAAGTGTACCAATGTCAGAATTAAATGCGTGGCTTCTAGAACCTTTCTCGTAACTGTATACAAGTACAGAAATGTGATGATTAATTGGAAAAACCTCGATCAATTTCAGAACCTCATGCAATTTTAAAATTTGCCTTGTACAATACCGAAATGTTATGCTTAAATAAAATAAAATAAAGTGCACCAATTTCAGAATTAAATGCGTGGATTCTGGAACCTTTCTCGTAACTGTATAAAAGTACAGAAATGCGATGGTTACTTGGAATGACTTCGATCAATTTCAGAATTTCATGCACTTTTAAAGCTGAACTTGAACAATACCGAAATGTTATGCTTAAATAAAATAAAAGAAAGGGTACCAATTTCAGAATGAAATGCATGGCATCTGGAACTTTTCTCGTAATTTTATACAAGTACAGAAATGCGATGATTAGTTCAGAATTTCATGCAATTTTAAAGCTCAACTTGAGCAATACCGAAATGTTATGCTTATATAAAATAAAATAAAGTGTACCATTGTCAGAATTAAATGCGTGGCTTCTGGAACCTTTCTTGTAACTTTATACTAGTACAGAAATGTGATGATTAATTGGAAAAACCTCGATCATCTTCAGAACCTCATGCAATTTTAAAATTTAACTTGTACAAAACCGAAAAGTTATGCTTAAATAAATTAAAATAAATTGTACCAATTTCAGAATTAAATTAGTTGCATCTGGAACTGTTCTCGTAATTTTATACAAGTACAGAAATGCGATGATTACTTGGAATGACTTTGATCAATTTCAGAAATTTATGCAATTTTAAAGCTCAACTTGAACTGTACCGAAATGTTATGCTTAAATAAAATAAAATAAAATAAAAGGTACCAATTTCAGAATTTAATGCGTAGCTTCTGGAACCTTTCTCGTAACTGTATACAAGTACAGAAATGCGATGATTAATTGGAAAAACCTCGATCAATTTCAGAACCTCGTGCAATTTTTAAATTTCACTTGTACAATACCGAAATGTTATGCTTAAATAAAATAAGATAAAGTGTAGCAATTACAGAATTAAATGCGTGGCTTCTGGAACCTTTCTCGTAACTGTATAAAAGTACAGAAATGCGATGATTACTTGGAATGACTTTGATCAAATTCAGAATTTCATGCACTTTTAAAGCTCAACTTGAACAATACCAAAATGTTATGCTTAAATAAAATCAAATAAAGTGTACCAATGTCAGAATTAAATGCGTGGCTTCTAGAACCTTTCTCGTAACTGTATACAAGTACAGAAATGTGATGATTAATTGGAAAAACCTCGATCAATTTCAGAACCTCATGCAATTTTAAAATTTAACTTGAACTGTACCGAAATGTTATGCTTAAATAAAATAAAATAAAGTGTACCAGTTTCAGAATTAAATGCGTGGCTTCTGGAATTTTTCTCGTAACTGTATACAAGTACAGAAATGTGATGATTATTTGGAATGACTTTGATCAATTTCAGAAATTTATGCAATTTTAAAGCTCAACTTGAACTGTACCGAAATGTTATGCTTAAATAAAATAAAATAAAATAAAAGGTACCAAATTCATAATTTAATGCGTGGCTTCTGGAACCTTTCTCGTAACTGTATACAAGTACAGAAATGCGATGATTAATTGGAAAAACCTCGATCAATTTCAGAACCTCTTGCAATTTTACAATTTCACTTGTACAATACCGAAATGTTATGCTTAAATAAAATAAAATAAAGTGTACCAATTTCAGAATTAAATGCTTGGCATCTGGAACCTTTCTCGTAACTGTATGCAAGTGCAGAAATGCGATGATTACTTGGAATGCCTTTGATCAATTTCAGAATTTCTTGCAATTTTTAAGCTCAGCTTGAACAATACCGAAATGTTCTGGTTAAATAAAATAAAATAAAATAAAGTGTACCAATTTCAGAATTAATTGCGTGGCTTCTGGAACCTTTCTCGTAACTGTATAAAAGTAGAGAAATGTGACGATTAATTGGAAAAACCTCGACCAATTTCAGAACCTCATGAAAGTTTAAAATTTCACTTGTGCAATACCGAAGTGTTATGCCTTAATAAAATAAAATAAAGTGTAGCAATTTTAGAACTAAATGCGCGGCTTCTGGAACTTTTCTCGTAACTGTATAAAAGTACAAAAATGCGATGATTACTTGGAATGACTTTGATCAATTGTATAATTTCATGCACTTTTAGAGTTGAGCGTGAACAATACCGAAATGTTATACTTAAATAAAATAAAATAAAGTATACCAATTTCAGAATTAAATGCGTGGCTTCTGGAACCTTTCTCGTAACTATAATTTCATGCTCTTTTAGAGTTGAGCGTGAACAATACCGAAATGTTATACTTAAATAAAATAAAATAAAGTGTACCAATTTCAGAATTAAATGCGTGGCTTCTGGAACCTTTCTCGTAACTGTATACAAGTACAGAAATGTGATGATTAATTGGAAAAACTTAGATCAATTTCAGAACCTCATGCAATTTTAAAATTTCACTTGTACAATACCGAAATGTTACGCTTAAATAAAATAAAATAAAGTGTACCAATTTCAGAATTAAATGCGTGGCTTCTGGAACCTTTCTCGTAACTTTATACAAGTACAGAAATGCGATGATTACTTGGAATGACTTCGATCGATTTCAGAGTTTCATGCACTTTTATAGCTAAACATGAACAATACCGAAATGTTATGCTTGAATAAAATAAAATAACGTGTACCAATTGCAGAATTAAATGCGTGGCATCTGGAACCTTTCGCGTAACTGCATACAAGAACAGGAACGCGATGATTAATTGGAAAAACCTCAATCAATTTCAGAATTTCATGCAATTTTAAAATTTCACTTGAACAATACCGAAATGTTATGCTTAAATAAATTAAAATAAATTGTACCAATTTCAGGATTAAATTCGTGGCTTCTGGAACCTTTCTCGTAACTTTATACTAGTACAGAAATGCGATGATTACTTGGAATGACTTCGATCAATTTCAGAATTTCATGCACTTTTAAAGCTCAACTTGTACAATACCGAAATGTTATGCTTAAAAAAATAAAATAAAGTGTACCAATATCAGAGTTAAATTTGTGGATTCTGGAAATTTTCTCGTAACTTTATACTAGTACAGAAATGCGATGATTACTTGGAATGACCTCGATCAATTTCAGAATTTGATGCACTTTTAAAGCTCAACTTGAACAATACCGAAATCCTATGCTTAAATAAAATAAAATAAAGTGTACCAATATCAGAGTTAAATTTGTGGACTCTGGAACCTTTCTCGTAACTTTATACTAGTACAGAAATGCGATGATTACTTGGAATGACTTCGATCAATTTCAGAATTTCATGCACTTTTAAAGCTCAACTTGAACAATACCGAAATGTTATGCTTAAACAAAATCAAATAAATTGTACCAATTTCAGAATTAAATGCGTGGTTTCTGGAACCTTTTTCGTAACTGTATGAAATGTGATGATTAATTGGAAAAACCTCGATCAATTTCAGAAACTCATGCAATTTTCAAGTTTAACTTGCACAATACCGAAAAGTTATGCTTAAATAAATTAAAACAAATTGTACCAATTTCAAAATTAAATTTGTGGCTTCTGGAACCTTTCTCGTAACTTTATACTAGTACAGAAATGCGATGATTACTTGGAATGACTTTGATCAATTTCAGAATTTCATGCAATTTTTAAACTCAACATGAACAATACCGAAATGTTGTGCTTAAATAAAATAAAAAAAAATAAAATAAGTTGTACCAATTTCAGAATTAAATGCGTGGCTTCTGCAACCTTTCTCGTAACTGTATAAAAGTACAGAAATGTGATGACTAATTGAAAATCCCTCGATCAATTTCAGAACGTCATGTAATTTTGAAATTTCACTTGTAAAATACCGAAATGTTATGCTTAAATAAAATAAAATAAAGTGTACCAATTTCAGAATTAAATGCGTCGCTTTTGGAAACTTTCTCGTAACTGTAGACTAGTACAGGAATACGATGATTAATTGGAAAACCTCGATCAAATTCAGAACGAAATGCGATTTTAAAATTCCACTTGTACAATACTGAAATGTTATGCTTAAATAAAATAAAATAAAGTATACCAATTTCAGAATTAAATGCATGGCATCTGGTACCTTTATCTTAACCGTATACTAGTACAGAAATGCGATGATTACTTGGAATGACTTCGATCAATTTCAGAATTTCATGCACTTTTAAAGCTCAACTTGAACAATACCGAAATGTTATGCTTAAATAAAATAACATAAAGTGTACGAATTTTAGAATTAAATGCGAGGTTTCTGGAATCTTTCTCGTAACTTTATACAAGTACACAAATGCGATGATTACTTGGAAAGACTTCGAAGAATTTCAGAATTTCATGCACTTTTAAAGCTCAACATGAACAATACCGAAATGTTATGCTTAAATAAAATAAAATAAAGTGTACCAATTTCAGAATTAAAAGCGTGGCTTTTGGAAACTTTCTCGTAACTGTAGACTAGTACAGGAATACGATGATTAATTGGAAAACCTCGATCAATTTCAGAACCTAATGCGATTTTAAAATTCCACTTGTACAATACTGAAATGTTATGCTTAAATAAAATAAAATAAAGTATACCAATTTCAGAATTAAATGCATGGCATCTGGTACCTTTATCTTAACCGTATACTAGTACAGAAATGCGATGATTACTTGGAATGACTTCGATCAATTTCAGAATTTCATGCACTTTTAAAGCTCAACTTGAACAATACCGAAATGTTATGCTTAAATAAAATAACATAAAGTGTACGAATTTTAGAATTAAATGCGAGGTTTCTGGAACCTTTCTCGTAACTGTATACTAGTACAAAAATGCGATGATTAATTAGAAAAACCTAGTTCAATTTCAGAACCTAATGCAATTTTAAAATTCCGCTTTTACAATACCGAAATTTGTTGGTTAAATAAATTAAAATAAATTGTACCAAATTCAGAATTAAATGCGTGGCTTCTGGAAACTTTTTCGGAGCTTTATACTAGTACCTACAGAAATGCGATAAATAATTGGAATGTCTTTGATCAATTTCAGAATTTCATGCAATTTTTAAGCTCTAGTTGAACAATACCAAAATGTTGTGTTTCAATAAAATAAAATAAATTGTGCCAATTTCAGAATTAAATGCATGGCATCTGGAACCTTGGTCTTAACCGTATACTAGTACAGGAATACGATGATTAGTTGGAAAACCACGATCAATTTCAGAACCTAATGCAATTTTAGAATTCCACTTGTACAATAACGAATTGTTATGCTTAAATAAAATAAAATAAAGTATACCAATTTCAGAATTAAATGCGTGGCTTCTGGAACCTTTCTCGTAACTTTATACATGTACAGAAATGCGATGATTTCTTGGAACGACTTCGATCAATTTCAGAATTTCATGCACTTTTAAAACTGAACTTGCACAATACCGAAATGTTATGCTTAAATAAAATAAAATAAAGTGAACCAATTTTAGAATTAAATGCGTGGCTTCTGGAACCTTTCTCGCAACTGTACAGAAATATAGTTAAGTTGTTGTAAAGTAAATTTTTTTTTTGAATTAATAAAATGATTTAAAATAAAGTGAAGGTCATAATGGCAAATGCCCTCTAGAATATCATGCATGGTATCTACTGAAAAATGTGATGCTACACTAAAAGTTCTCATACTATTCCATACCGAGTTTTCTTTGACACTAGATAGCGATAAACCTGTTTTACAGATAGCGGTATATTTTGTCACAGTTAATATTTTTTCCACATTTATTTTCGTCGACGTAGATGTATTTGCCTTCGGCTCGGTGCAAAATCTGCAAAAATAATTTGCACTGAAAGATTCACAGAACCCAAGGCACGAGTTTAGTCCTAAATTATCACCTACTATTAAGGTTGGAATTAACTTGACCTTTTTATAATGTTTGAAAGTTACATTAATACCTATATCAAATAGCTTACTTACTTCCTCAATAAATGGTTTGAATATTCTTAATTCCCGAATTTTTTTCGATCCTCAGAGATAAAAAGCATTCCTAAAAAAATTGTTGTTATTTTTGACTGAATACGGAATGTTGAGGTACACCCCACCTACCTTTTGGTTGTTAGCGTGTGAGCCTAATGCATTATTCGGTTCAAAATCATCAAAATAAATAATCAGAGGAAGATAGAGGCAAAATTTATCTAGAGATATTTTCTTCAGCTTGTTTTGAAAAAATTCAGGGAAATATAAATTGAAAATATAGTACTGATTTTGCGTTTTAATTCCATCAAGATAGGACTGGATATCATTTAAAATGCAAGTTTCATTGAACAAAATCTAAAATAATTCCATCATTGCAACAATTTTGGAAGAATGGCTGATGTTCTTTAGTGTGGCAATATTTTTATGGTTAACGAATTCTTCTAATGCAGTATGAATATTATGTGTATACAGTTCCACGTACACCTTCCGATCTTTTAAATATTTAAGAAGCTTGTAATCGCTTTTAGGTACTTTACAATGATTAAATGTTTCAAAATTTTTTTGTAAAAACTCCTTATCCTCAAAAATTTGATGTCTTTTAACTTCATTACACAAGAAATTTTGTACAAAGTTCAAAGAATCTTTAATTATTTGTACTGAATATTTTCTAGGTATTTCACTTTTAATATTTTAAAATAAAATTCATCAAATTATCATTAAAGTCATCTATGTTTGTCAAACGCTTTTTTTTCTCCTTATATTTAATATTATTTTTAAGTTCATACTGTATATCTTCAGAAAGAGTATCATCCAATTCTTCTAGACAATTACTGATTGAAGTTTCTGTATCCTGCCTTATGTGTGTGTTTCTCATGTGAATTTTAAAATAGTATAAATTGTCAAAAATCCTCTTACATTCTGTGCATCGGTATATGTTTAATGTTTTATGTTTATATTTAAATTCATTTGTGAATAGTCCTAAGCAATCAAAAAGTTCATTGCAATCGAAGCAACGATATTGCTGTAAAATGTTCATTGTGCTTAATATTACTTACAAATATCATTCCACAGAGTATCTATAATAGGATCTTCACTGATATCATCAGTTTTTAATGCAAATATATATTTTTGTAAAAGCGTCCAAACTCTTTTACTTTCCTCCGGGTATTTTACATTGAATCCGAAAAATACAGCCATGCACACCTCCAAGGCTTTTCTGAGATCAGTAAAAAGGTACTTTAGATGTGCCACTACGACGTATATTAAAGTAATTGGTGATCCGATCAGAATTAATTTTGGTTGAACTAGTGATTTTATTTCATAGGCCTTCGCAAGAAATTCTCTTTCGATCGTATCTGCATCTGCTAGAGTCTGTAAAGTTATTTAGGAATTATTAAGTAGCTACTTTAAATAATAAACATATGTTTAGTAACACACCTCGTAATGACTTATAAAAGACTCCTGGATTTCAATCTTTGTAAGCCTTTTTCTGCTTAGTTTTCCTTTTCTTTGTGGGGAATTCCGCAAAATATATGGTAACAGGAGCAGAGATGTAACTTTTTTATTTTCTAAACAGAAATGACGTAAATGTAAAAACAGTACAATTTATATATTTTTATTGTGATTACCATGGCCTTAACTCTTGAATGCTTACTTTTTATACCGGCTTTAATTATATTTTTGAGTACAATATCAGGAAGATTAAACTCAATTTTTTTCCCGCAAATTTTCTCTGCATCGAAAATTATCTGTAAGTTTTCACGTTTTACGTAAATACACCTAAGTACATATATAATATTTTTAAAAAAATTTGTCCATTGGTGTCCTGTCTATTCCTTAATGAATTGAATTTTTTCAATGTAATCGCTTGTTTTTATGTCAATATTCAAAAGCTGTCGTCTTGCATTAAAAGTATTCTCCCATTTTTCAAGGATTTCCTCACAGTCATTCTGAATTTCAAGAACTCTTCCAAATCTTATTGTTTCCGTGGCAAGGTTGTGTCTCCAAATAGTGAACATTTTATATTATTATAGAAAAAATGTAGAAGGAGAAGGAAAACTATACCAAGATCAGTAATATCGTCAGAAATTTGTGTTCCTAATGGTGTAATTTCCAAGATCTCCCTTGATGATTGTGTAGTGGTGGAAGATGGAGTCCCAGATCGGGATTCTGTAGCTCGTATAAGCATCATACAATTTTCCAGAAGGTAATTTTTTCTGCTTGCTATCGTACCTTGTATAAAAGTTTGACTCCAGTTCGTTCGGAAAAAGCTTTATTAAATTTCAGCTTAAATTAGTCAAATCAAATCGGTTGAGGCTAATATAAAAAAAAATTGTATATGAAACGAATTACATTAATAGTCCTGTCGGAATTCACGACACTTACTTTGGATTGATATTTAAGAGATGCTTTATTATTAGCTTCGCTAGACTAATTCTCTCTTGATTGGTAAATTTTTACTTTTTTGTATATGTCATACAATATACTTTTCCATGTAATTGGAGAAACTGGTCTAATTCGTCCTTTGTATTGATTAAAAACTTTAGAAATTAGTGTACCGTCGCTTGAGTTGAGTAGACTCTCAACAAAGTCAAATTCGTTGTGACAAGTATTTTTTTTGAGCTCACAAAAACTTTTGGTAGATGATCCAGCATCAATATTTACAAACTCCAAAACAGCCGAAGTATCGATTGACGCGTTTTGAATATTGTCGATAATTATAGTATTATTTGTATCAATTACCCCTGAAATGTGTATGGGTTCTTTGCTGTTTCCATTTGTGGTGACTATTATCAAAATAGAAAATTACTTAGTGATTAATCTTAACCCAAATAAAAGATTCTGCTTGACTATTATGCATTAATGTTTAAGACATTCTTTCATAAATGACAGTCTTTAGAAATAAATGTAAAAATTGAAAAGAAACATTAACCAGTAGGTACGTACTTGATTTAACCCTTAAAATAAATCTTGGATCTATTTTATATTGAAGTATAAAGTCAACTAAAACTTCATTGGAAATTTGGAGTCCATAATCATTGGAGAAAATAAATTCTTCATCCTCGCGGACGGTTTCTTTCAATGATCTTTCTACATCTTCATAAGTTAAATTATGTATGTAATTAAATTTGAGTAACTTTAACTGTTGGTTTATTTCTACTGTTAGAAATAGTTTGCTCATTTTTATAAAAAAGTTTACTAGGCCCGAACACTTTAATTGAGAAAAAAACAGAAACCAATTATTAAATACGTTAGAAAAAAAATATAAATGTAAATATTCAAATAGGCTAAGGGGTGAAACACACCACGCGGTAGCGGTACATACATTTTGTTTTTGTAAAAACAAAATGTACATTTGTGTCACTACCTCTACCGTCACCTCCACCACGTCGGTGTATTTCAGCCTTAAGTCAGCCAGCTTTAGTATTGTCTTTCTTTTCTTGTTTTAATAAAAAACGAACAAAATAAATTAAATTATTTTTCTCCATATTAGTTTTGCTCTCTGGATTAGTACCGGAGATAAATACATTATAATATCCAAAAAGCACTTCACAAAAATGTCAATTATGTAAACAACAACTGTGGTTAGTTTAATTTGCTGGAAATAAAAATTTTGCACAAATATTAAGTCACTTTACTTAAAAAACAAAGCTACCGAATATAGTTAGCGTAACCTAGGCATTTCCAAAATGTTTTTTTGAGTATGTATACTAGTATAGGAATGCGATGATTAATTGGAAAACCTCGATCAATTTCAGAACCTCATGCACTTTTATAGCTCAACTTGTACAATACTGAAATGTTATGCTTAAATAAAATAAAATAAAGTGTACCAATTTCAGAATGAAATGCATGGCTTCTGGAGCCTTTCTCGTAACTGTATACAAGCACAAAAATGCGATGAATAATTGAAAAAACCTCGTTCAATTGCAGAACCTAATGCAATTTTGAAATTCCACTTGTACAATACCGACATGTTATGGTTAAATAAAATAAAATAAATTCTACCAATTTCAGAATTAAATACGTGGCTTCTGGAAACTTTGTCTTAACTGTATGCTGTTGAGTGCGTGGAGTCAATCCGATCGGACGTTGCCTCGTGTTGTAGCTCAAATCATTTAATCTAACCAGATCTAATTAATTAATTTAAAACAAGTGATAGTAATGTACTAGTTTAACAGTTTCCTAAAGCGATAAATATAATTATTTAAAATCCGACGCGACCGTTAAATAAATAAATATAAAATAAATTTTATCCGCCAAGTGAAGGGCTCTTCTATGCCCTATAATCATTATATAAGCCAGCAGCACGGTAACGTTTCCTTTCCTTCTCTTCATCTGTGATCAGTGCAAATGCATTAGCACTTGTCACTGATCAGCAATCTGGGTGCACCCAGCTGTGGTCATTGAACTGCACGGTCTGAGGTATTGAAAGCAGCAATAGGCATAACACTATTGTTGTTTTTTTTTACCTCGCTGTGTCGTTGACTGCTGCTGGTGGCGCCCAAATATTTGTGTTATTGTGTGTCGCTTTTTTTTTTTTTGCTTTTTTGTTTTTGCCTTCAGTATGCAGAATTTCATTTTAGATTTCTGCAACATTCGCGGATTGAGAGCAAATCGGTTTTCGGTGTACTGCCACCGTGACTCAAAAAATCCGGCAATTCTTGCGCTAAGTGAGACCAAGGTCGTTTCTGATGCTGATATTAATCAGTATCACGTCCCTGGTTAGAGCTTCGTGCCTCTTTTTTTTCAGCATAGAGGGATCGCAGTATATATTCGGATTGATGCGGCCTTTACTATTCTTCAAGATTTTCCTTCTGCCAATCCAGAGTTTAAATATATCTGGATTAGGTTCAAGCTTCACAAACACATCATATACTTCTGTTTCCTTTATCGCAGTCCAAATATGTCTGATGACGACACGGTCTCCGTATTTGACAATATCTCCAACAATATTGATCATTTGCTTTCTCCCCCTCTTCCGAAATCGTCCTGGCAGGCGATTTTAATGTTCATAATATACCGTGGCTCAGACATTCTTCTACCACAAGTCCTGCGGGCCGTTTCGTTGAACTCTTCTGTGAATCATTTAATTTACAACAGCTAGTGGATGCACCAACGCGAATTCCTGATGCAGCTGGAGATAAAGCTAATTTCCTCGACTTGTTTCTAACATCTCATCCTGACAAATATTCCATCTCAGTCGGTTCCCCTCTCGGACATTCAGACCATTGTTTAATCACGGCTCAATTTACCACCTCAAACATGTGCCGCCCTACCTCTCCACCAACAAGTAGGCTTCTTTGTCAGTATAAGAATGCTGATTGGGAAAGTCTCAATAAGTATCTTAGAGAAATTGATTGGTCGGTCTGTTTTGCTTCGAGGGATGTTGATGAATGCACATTAGAATTTAGTTACATACTATATTTTGGCATGCGTGAATACATTCCGTATTCTTACAGCAGATCTCAACAACAGCATGATCCCTCCTGGTTTAACGATAAGTGCAACCAAGCTATAAAAGCGAAAGAGTCTGCTTTTCGTGCCTATCAATTGCAGCCATGTCCGGAAATGAAACAAGTCTACAAGACAGCACGGAACACCTGCAAGTCCATTATCCACAGAGAAAAATTTCTTTTTGACCAGAATATTAGACAAAGAATCTTGGCAAGCCGCAAAGGTAGCAAAGGTTTCTGGTCTCTGGTCAAAACCATCAGGAACAACTTCACCAGTTCCTCTATACCTTCGCTACTTAATAATGGTGAAGTGATTGTTGACTCCCTGGATAAAGCTAATATTTTAGCTGCTAGATTCGCTTCAAATTCTTGTCTTCCACCCACTTCACAAACACCTGGTGTGCATCGCCCGTGTGAATGTGTACAAGAGCCAATACACGTTCGTACGAGAGATGTGTTCAGGCTCCTTAAGGGGATCAACGTCTCCAAAGCTGCAGGTCCTGATGGTTTTTCGCCCCTGTTAATTAAAAGCTGTGCCTCATCCTTGGCTAAACCTCAGCGCAAACTATTCTACTTGTCTTATTCGACAGGAAAATTCCCAACTGCTTGGAAACTAGCTCACGTTCAGCCTATTCCTAAGAAAGGAGAGGGTAGCGATCCCTCAAATTATCGACCAATTGCGATCACTTCGATTCTTTCAAAGGTTTTTGAATCTATCATTAACTCAAAATTAATGAAGTATCTAGAAACTAATCATCTCATCAACGATCGCCAATATGGCTTCCGAGCTGGACGCTCATCTGGAGACTTGCTCACCTTTCTGACGGAGCGTTGGAACCGTAGTCTTCACAATTTTGGTGAGTCTAAAATCGTTGCCCTGGCTATTTCAAAGGCCTTTGATAGAGTCTGGCATCCAGCCCTTTTAGCCAAACTTAAAGCACTTGCTCTCTCTCCTCCTCTTCTATTATGGATTGAAAGCTTCCTACCTAGTCGCCAAATACGTGTTGTATTAGATGGCGTTACATCTGAACCGCATCCCATAAATGCCGGTATGCCTCAAGGCTCTGTTATCCCTCCAACTCTCTTGATTTCGCTTACTCCTTTGACACTCTTGAGGAGTGCTAAAAGAGATTGCACGACTAGATCATTGAATAACGATCTTAACAATATCCTCGCTTGGGGCAAAGCGAATCGCGTCGAATTCAATGCATCTAAGGCCCAAAGCTGTCTCATCTCATTAAAACAAAATCATAACTTAACCACACCCGTTTCTTTTGATGGAGCATTAATTTCTGATTCACCGTCACTAAGCATTCTTGGCATTAATATTTCTAGTAAGTTAAACTGGACAGATCACATCTTCTCTGTTGCCAAAGAAGCTTCGAAATGTCTTGAATTTCTGAAAAGGTGTAAGAAATATTTCAGCCCGTCAAATCTAGCGCTCCTCTACAAGTCCTACATTAGACCTAGAATGGAATACAACTCCCATATATGGGCCGGGGCTGGTCGCACAGCCATAGCTTCATTAGATATTGTCCAAAAGAGAGCCTTCAAGCTCATTGGCGATTTGGCAATAACTTGTCATATCGACTCACTCGAGCACCGCCGCAATGTTGGATGCCTTTCGCTCCTTTACCGCTATATGCATGGTCAATGTTCTGATGAAATCTCTAGTCTAATCCCTTGTAGAATGATTCCTGCACGCAATACTCGCGCTGCAAACAGCGCACATCCCTTAACCCTTCAAATTACTTTCAGCCGTACAATAAACCTTTCCCTATCCCCTTCCTGCCATGCTGTGCTTTGCATCATAGGGTATCCCCTGAACTTGGCTTAATAATATAAAAAAAAAAAAAAAAAAATACTAGTACAGAAATGCGATGATTACTTGGAATGACTTCGATCAATGTCAGAATTTCATACACTTTTAAAGCTCAACTTGAACAATACCGAAATGTTATTATTAAATAAAACAAAATAAAGTGTACCAATTTAAGAATTAAATGCGTGGCTTCTGGAACCTTTCTCGTAACTGTATACAAGTACAGAAATGCGATGATTAATTAGAAAAACCTCGTTCAATTTCAGAACCTAATGCAATTTTAAAATTCCACTTGTACAATACCGAAATTTTATTCTTAAATAAAATAAAATAAATTGTACAAAATTCAGAATTAAATGCTTGGCTTCTGGAAACTTTTTCGTAACTTTATACTAGTACAGAAATGCGAAAATTAATTGGAATGTCTTCGATAAATTTCAGAATTTCATGCAATTTTTAAGCTCAACTTGAACAATACCAAAATGTTGTGCTTAAATAATATAAAATAAAGTGTACCAATTTCAGAATTAAATGCACGGCTTTTGGAACCTTTCTCGTAACTTTAGACTAGTACAGGAATACGATGATTAGCTAGAAAACCTCGACCAATTTCAGAACCTAATGCAATTATAAAATTCCACTTGTACAATACCGAAATTTTATGCTTAAATAAAATAAAATAAAGTATACCAATTTCAGAATTAAATGCGTGGCCTCTGGAACTTTTCTCGTAAATGTATACAAATACCGAAATGCGATGATTACTTGGAATGACTTCGATCAATGTCAGAATTTCATGCACTTTTAAAGCTGAACTTGAACAATACCGAAACGTTATGCTTAAATAAAATAAAATAAAGTGTACTAATTTCTGAATTAAATGCGTGGCTACTGGAAACTTTCTCGTAGCTTTATACTAGTACAGAAATGCAATGATTAATTGGATTGTCTTCGAACAATTTCAGAATTTCATGCAATTCTAAAATTCCACTTGTACAATACCAAAATATTATACTTAAATAAAATAAAATAAAGGGTACCAATTTCAGATTTATTTGCGTGGCTTTGTAAACTTTCTCATAACTGTATAGGTATTAGTACAGAAATGCGATGGTTTTTTGGAATGACTTCGATCAATTTCCGAATTTCATGCACTTTTAAAGTTCAACTTGTACAATACCGAAATGTTATGCTGAAATAAAATAAAATAAAGTGTACCAATTTCCGAATTCCTGTAAACTTTCTCGTATTTGTATACTAGTACAGGTATGCGATGATTAATTGGAATAACTTCGATCAATTTCAGAACCTGATGCAAATATAAAATTTAACTTGTGCAATACCGAAATGTTATGCTTTAATAAAATAAAATAAAATAAATTGTACCAATTTCAGAATTAAATATGAGGTGTTTGATTTTGTACACCGCGAGAAAAAGGGATGTGTGGGCTTTAACTACGATTGAAAATTCACTTTTGAATTTATTTATTCAAAATAACAACAATTCACGTTATAAATTATTTATATATCTTGTTTTCTGTAATAAATCCGTTAAATTATTATTTTATCTATCTTGAGCAATTCACTTTATTACTCCAAAATTTATAACTTATTTATTTATCGTGTCGCAATTCACTTTATAGCTAAGGCACTTATATTTTATTTATTTTTCTGGTCTTCAATTTACTTTAAATCTCAGCAACCGACCTGTTTGGACTTTTTTCTCAGAAACTGCCGCGACGCTCACCAGACTCAAGAAGAAGCTAAACTTATTCGGCACTCGAAATTAATAAGTTCATTTAAAAAAATGCAGAATCGACTACGCGTAATTTCTGTGTCAGAATTTTTTGATGTTTCCAAACAAGATTATTTTTATTTCCTACTCCGCTTTGTTTACCTGCGAAGTGGGTCATTATAGCGAAGGTAAATCACTCTGTAATAAATTCTGATCAGCCACTTGGTCATTTTTTATTTATGCTGACCGGGCATAGATCAGTGCACGTAAAATGCTTTTATTTTATTTATCTTTGCAAGTGTTACGATTGCAAAGAAAATTACATATGAGTTAATTTATAGCATGAAATCATTTCGAAAAACGTTTTGAAATTAATCTTCGCTAAATGAGGAAATAATTTTACAACATTCCTTCGCCCCCTGTAAAAGAAAAATGATTCTAAGGATTAAACTAGTTTAAACTAGAATTAAACTAGTAGTAATGGAACATAAGAAAAAAAGAAAAAAAATTTATTGCTGCTGGCACAGAAGTTTACGAGTAGCTTGATCATCTGAGTTATTAACAAATACAGGTATATTAATTAACTTAGGAGAAATTATATATTTATTATTAATTAATGTACCTAATTACACATGTTAAGCGGAATAATAACAGCAAAAAACAAAAGCAAAATTCCTAGTAATAATTAAAACTAATTGTTTCAATTGTTTTTTTGTGTAACAAAATTAATTTTTTAATTTTTACTTAGTTATTCTAGTACATTATCATATCCAAAAATGTGTTACAAAATTTTTAAATGCTATATCTAGTTCGTATAGAGATTCTTTTTACTTATTTATTTTTTTTATGATAATGTAATCTAATAATTTGAGATAATTCATAAGCTCTTTCGGTTGTTGGATGCGTTCTGGGTGTTTCCATTGCAGAAATGGTGGCAACCTTGTGTAGGATAGCAGTGAGAGTGGATGATGTTATTATTGTAGAGGATATTTTTATCGTAGAACGTGATTTTGATATTTTTGAGGATGCTTTTCCTTTCCAATATAAATAAATTCCTACGACTATTAGAAAGGCAGCTGCCTAACGAGAGAAGCCCGGTGTTAGTATATGTAAAAATTTTATGAGCAGACTGTACCTTTTCGAGTTTTGCATGCCTTATTTTATTGTCTAATTCTTTGAAATTTAGAGCAGCATTTTTAAGTACTTCTTGAAAGTTGGGGTGTGATGAGATATGGTTAGATTTCTCAGTTTGGTTGCGTTAAAGATAGGTAGCCTGAGTTAGGAGTCCTCGAAATTTAATTTGGGAAGGGAAAGGTTTGCATACACATACGTATTTAGTACATTAATTGAGTTACCTCCTGCGGGGAGCTCCCAGTGTCCTCGGATAAATTTGTTAGATGCCAGGCCGCAGAGAGTCTTTTGGAAAACTCTGTTTGGACATTGAGCTTGTAGAATTTTGTCTTCGTGGAATACAAACAGCCAGTGTTTGGGGGCGGTTAATTGCGTCACAGCATTGGGAGGGTGAGGTAATAATTTTACTGGATATGTGAGGACATTTTCATTTTGGCTTTTATAAAGGCTGTCAACACACGATTCCTGTAATTTGTGGTCAATAGAATGGGGCTTACTCTGTCTGCAGGGATAGGGTCGCCATGTAGTATTAATATAAATATTGTATGTATATATGTATATATATGTACGGTTGCCATGTGATAGTTAATGATGATGAAGAAAGCTCGTTGTTATGTATCACCAAGATTACCGTAGAGAAGACAGGAGAAGCTTTGTAAAAAGCAGACCTCCGCTACTAAGACGGGCGCAGCTGTAAACAGCAGATCTCCGTTAGTAGGACGATGGGCGCAGCTGTAACCAGCAGATGCCAAGTGAAATAAAAGACTACAGTAGTTGTTCTATGGGGCACCAGATCACTGTTTTAGCTTCTAGCTTCTTTTCACCACAGATGGCGCCACCGTCGCTGGGTGGTTTGAATCCATACTAAATGCAGGCTTGTGTCTTGGCTGTGCTGTTTTTTTCCTTGGATAAACCATTGTGTCTTGGGTGCACCATTGAGTCTCGACGGCGCCCTAGCGGGATTAATCGATACTACCAGCATGCTCTGCGATGTGTCATTGACTGCACCCTAGCTGCATTAGCCGGTACTACCAGCATGCTCCGGTACTACGGTTTTCTTGGATAGATATGTGGTGCGCCTAAATGAAGGCTTTTTGGTTTTGAACTAATATTAGTAATAATTAAAGTTAACGCTAGGAAATTTTTGTTCATGCCAATGGATTCTAGATGGTTGGGGTGGGGCAATTAGGGGGACGAAATTTTCATCGGAAATCCTCTACGGGCTCTGGTTTTCGAGATATTAGCGATTTTACCTTTTCATATATAGTTAATATTATTAATAATTCAAGCTACCTAGGATAGTTTTGTTCATGTCAATAGATTCTACAAGGTGTTATAGAGGCGGGGGTCAGACGGGGATAAAATTTTCATCAGAAATCCTCTACGGGCTATGGTTTTCGAGATATATGCGATTTTACCTTTTTAGATATAGTTAATATTCGTAATAATTCAAGTTTATTTTTTGCTCATGGGGGTGCTGCGTCTAAATGTAGGCTTTTTATTACGATTGTTCTTGAGCGCCTAAATGTAGGCTTTTGGTTTTAAACTAATATTAGTAATAATTAGAGGTAACGCTAGGAAATTTTTGTTCATGCCAATGGATTCAAGATGGTTGGGGTGCTGGTATTAGGAGGACGAAATTTTCATCAGAAATCCTCTACGGGCTCTGATTTTACCTTTTCAGATATAGTTAATATTATTAATAATTCAAGCTTCCTTGGATAGTTTTGTTCATGCCAATAGATTCTAGAAGGTGTTATAGGGGCGGGGGTGAGAGTGGGAACGAAATTTTCATCAGAAATCCTCTACGGGCTATGGTTTTCAAGATATTAGCGATTTTACCTTTTTAGATATAGTTAATATTCGTAATAATTCAAGTTTATTTTTTGCTCATGGGGTGCTGCATCTAAATGTAGGCTTTTTATTACGATTGTTCTTGAGCGCCTAAATGTAGGCTTTTGGTTTTGAACTAAAATTAGTAATAATTAAAGTTAACGCTAGGAAATTTTTGATCGTGCCAATGGATCTAGATGGGCGGTTTGTGAAGGGGTATTATAGTATAGGATAGAGAGGGGGCGGGTAATGAAATTTTCAGCAGAAATCCTCTACGGGCTCTGGTTTTCGAGATATTAGCGTATTAATAATTCAAGTTATTTTTTCTCATGGAAATGAGTTCTTAGCGGTGTGGGGGTGGGAGGGGGAACGAAATTTTCATCAGAAATCCTCTACGGGCTTTGGTTTCCGAGATATTATCTAATTGGCAATTAGTAATGTGGTGTGATGCACTTTACTGGAATTCTCATTAAATAAACAAATTTAAGTAATATCAACACTTGCTGTAAATATTTAATAGAAAACTTCAAGTTTAAGGTAAAAATATTGTTGCTGTGAGGTGTATTGACACAATTTCTTTTGCTAAAAAAATCTCCCAAGGTCCTTTCCTGGGCTCATATTCAATTATATAAACTTGTGGAGCACTAGTACTAAATGTAACTTTCATTATCATTTATAATTTAGAAATATTAATAATAAAAACTAGTTTCACATTATTAACTTTTATTTATCGGTTATAATAATTAATTGGATACAAATTTTCATCATGCTGAACAAATTCAATTTTGTATGAACGTCCGATTGCTCCTTTATTGATTACGTAGAAGTCTTCCTTGGTGTTTTGTTTTGTCATTCAAAGAGTCCTCTGAAATTCTGCTGTACCTCGAAGGAAGAAAAAGATGGTAGTTTTCCAACTCGAGAACCACACGATCTCCAAATGCCGTTTTGCATCGCATTGCTGCAACAACCTTATATTTCTGGCCCAGCTCCATTTGGGATGTCTTCAGGGTTGGTGAGTACTGCTCCAGCTTCTTTAGTTCTTCCATTGCGCCAGCCATTGTTTTACTCTAAGTCGTTGTTGCTTCCTTGAATTCCAAAATAAAACTGATTGCAAATCTGATTTAGCTCCTCAATTTATAGTCATTTTATTATTTATAGTCACATTATGCTGTAAACAAATTTAAGCAATATCAGCAAATGATTCATGTTTATTCTTTCATATAATTTGATACCACACTTCCTGTAGGCAGCCAAAAATTTTATTGTTCCAAGAATTTTACTGATCGAAACGTTTCAATGGAATGTAAACAAATTTTCACATTTTCTTGTATGCATTCATGTAAACAATCTTATTTGAAAATTCGACCAGCAGAATAAAGTAATCAAATTAATTTGAATGATGTTTTTGTTTATTCTGTAATTCGATATCATCTCAGCCTGTAAGCAAATTCGTTAGAATTCATCCTATGCAAGGTTTATTGTAGCAGCAGGATCATTCATGTTTACAAACCGTTGCTATAAAAGCGTAAGCAAACTCTTGGAGAGCACCAGTCAATCTAAGTGATTCTAAGTGTTAGTGTCGAATAAAAAAATTAAAAATGTCTATCACAGCAGTAAATGAAAGTTTTCATTAATTAACAAATTGCGAGAAGATGTGTTGAAGTGTTTAAGTGATGCAAATTTTGTGAATAAAAACAATATTATTAAAGAGTGCAACAGAAACATTCGTAAATATCAAGCAGCATTTCGGAAGTGCAATAAGAATGCTATGAAACGACATTTGGACAGCTGTATTGCTCAAATTAAATCGTTGAGAATGTTAATCAAAGCTCCACATCGAGGTGGAGGAATTAATCAACGAGTAATAAGAAGTGATTTTGTAAAGTGGGAAGAAATAAAAACAGCATTCGTAGGTAGAATTAGAGCTGGGATTATTGTAAATATAAACCACCTAGATCCTAAGCTGTTTATGCAAGATGCTTCCAAATTACTTGCTCGCCGCATTAACAATACATTAAAACAACAATATCATATTAAAGTTGCTACAACGTTTTGCGGTGAGATTATAAAAGAAACTGGCGATAATGAAGTTATTAAAGACATTAAGTACTTCCAAGCAAGAACTGCCCCAATCAGTGTGGAGGATAATTTGAATGAGTGGTATAAATTAAATATATACGACCCAATACTCACTCAGCTAGAAGAGTTTCAAGAGAAAGATAGTGGTTGGGCACTGCATTCTATAATAGGTTTAGCGGTGCATATCAACAAATTTGAGACAATTCGGGGATGATTCTATATACCTCTGCCAAAGGAGATTGCTTTAAAGCAAGCTTGCATCAATGTGAAAAACAATGATGAAGCATGCCTCGCGTGGACAGAAACATCAGCGCTATATCCAGCAAATATTAACACCAATAGGATCTCATCATATCCACATTATTCTACTGTGCTAAATTTAACTGGAATAACATTTCCCATGACACTTAAGCAAATTACACAATTTGAAGACCAGAACAATTTATCAATAAACGTATTCATCCTAAAGAAAGAGCGTTTCTCCACCACAGTTCCAGTTAGACTTACGAAACACAGGATGGACCAGGATGATGATGAAGATGAAGATCATATGGATGATGATGATGATGATGATGATTATGATGATTATGATGCTGGCAGATATCATTTCTGTTGGATTAAAGATCTTTCACGCCTTGTATATAAACAAACTTCAAAAAGAAAGAGCAGAAAGTATATATGGGACAGATGTTTGTTCTACTTTTACTCTGAAGAAAAATTAACATTACACACTCCCGAATGCGAGAAACAAAACGACTGTAGGATTATGTTTCCCTCAGAGGAAAACAAATAGTTGGAATATAAGAATTATAACCATAAGAATCCAGTCCCGTTTTGTGTGTATGCTGATCTTGAATCAATATTGAAGCCGATTCAGGGAAACGATCAAAATACACAGCGAATCCAGTAACATGAAGTTCACAGCATAGGATTCTATTTCCACTGCAAACATGATGCTAAGCTCTCATATTACAGAGAATATCGCGGCAAGAATTGCCAGCAATGGTTTGCATTAGAATTGCAAAAAATTGCATCCATGGCTGTACAGGAAAAGCTGAACATCAGGCCAATGCAGCCCCTGGCTAAAGAGGAACGGCGATCGCATATGGAAAGTATTTGCTGCCATATATGCGAAAAAACGTTGGCAGCCGATGAGGAACGAGTCCGAGACCATTGCCACTTAACAGGTAAATACTGAGAATCATAATTCAATTAATGTTTTTTTTTCATAAATTCTTTTAACAGGAAAATACCGAGGGCCAGTGCACAATGCATGCAATCTGATGTACCAAGATTGCTCCATAGATCCAGTCATTTTTCACAATTTATCTGGATATGATGCACACTTCATTATTAAGGATATAGCTACATCTATTCCTGGGAAAGTGGATCTCCTACCAATAAATAAAGAAAGATATATTTCGTTCACCAAGCACGTTGAAGGCAGTCATATCAAACTCAGATTCATCGATTGCTTCCGTTTTATGGCAGAATCATTAGATAAGCTATCATCATTGCTACCAATGGATAAGTTAAATATTACAAGAGCTGTGTGGCAGGAATTGGATGATGATGATTTTAAACTACTTATGCGCAAAGGTGTCTTCCCATACGACTTCGTTGACGATTGGGAAAAATTGGATTTCCAACACTTACCGACCCAGGAGCAATTCTATAATAAAATGACTGATAGTGATATATCTACTGAGGACTACAGCCGCGCAGAAAAGGTGTGGAGGACATTTGAAATACCGACACTTGGCGAATATTCCGATCTATACCTGAAAACTGATGTCTTTCTATTGGCTGATGTCTTCGAGAACTTTCGAGATGTCTGTATGAGGACGTACAATTTGATCCTGCACATTATTACACCATGCCAGGTCTAACATGGGATGCAATGTTAAAATATACTAAAGTGAAACTGGAGCTGATAACTGATGTTGACATACTGCTATTCGTAGAGAGAGAGGTATTCGAGGAGGTATAAGTCAATGTTCCAATAGATACAGCAAAGCCAACAATAAATATATGGATGATTTTAACCCAGATGAAAAACAAAAATACTTGATATATTATGATGCTAACAACCTTTATGGATGGGCCATGTCACAACATTTACCTACCGGATGATTCAGATGGGGTGATAGTCTCGATATTGATGTTTTCCAACTTCCTGATGATTCACCAATTGGATACATACTCGAAGTTGATTTAGACTATCCACCACATCTGCATGATAAGCATAAAGACTTACCGTTTTACTCTGAGCATAATTAGAAAAACTTTTAACAACATTACACCATAAAGAAAAATATATTATACACTATCGAAATTTGAAGCAATGCTCATCACATGGACTCATCCTAAAAAAAGTACACCGGATCCTGCAATTCAACCAGTCAGCTTGGCTTAAACCATACATTGATTTGAATACCTCCAAACGGAAACAGGCAACCAGCGATCATGAAAAAGACAGCTATAAAAAGATGAATAATGCTGCGTTTGGTAAATCCATGGAAAATGTACGCAAGTATAGTGACATCAAGCTTTGCGTAAAGTGGGAAGGCCGACATGGTGCCAAAGCTCTGTTTGAAGCTCCCAACTTCCACAGTACGAAAATATTTGATGAGAATTTAGTTGCTGTGGAATTAAGGAGACTGAAAATGTTGTTTAATAAGCCACTCTATATCGGCATGGCAGTCTTAGAAATTTCAAAAACATGCCTCTACGACTTCCATTACAGTTTTATGCAGCGCGAGTTTGATGATAAATGTAAAGTCATGTATACCGATACAGACTCCCTAATATATGAAATTGAAGAGAGAAACATATAGACTTTATGGCTGAAAATATTGATAAATTCGATACAAGTGATTACCCTGTAAATAACCAGTGCAATATACCGCTTATGAATAAAAAGATTCTTGGTCTTATGAAGGATGGGCTGAACGGGAAAATCATGTGTGAATTTGCAGGCCTCCGCTCGAAAATGTATAGCCTACGCATAAATGATGGTAAAACTGTAAAAAAATCCAAGGGAATAAAGACAAATGTTGTTCAGAGGCATGTAAAGTTCCAAGACTACGTTGAATGCCTGAACAACAAGCAGTTTTAACTGCAAATCAGAGCTGCATACGATCGCATAACCACAATGTCTACACCATCAACCAAAAGAAGATAGCTTTAAGTCCACATGATAACAAGCGATATATTTTGAGTGGTACAACGGATACTCTACCATGGGGACATTACTCAATTCCACCAGAGCAACAAGGAACACAGAAAGTTCAGTTCCAGATCAACAAGGAACAAGCACAGAAAGTATAGAAATCTAAGCTCATTATTGTAAATAAAAACATGTATTATAGTTTTAGTTTCATTTATTTAAGTAATTTGTTTTATTTGTAGTACAGTCTAAGACATTATAATTATAAATTTATTTTTAAATTGTATTATAGTTGTTTCTTCAACAAATTATAAAACATCTTTGTTGTTAATCCAAGAATTGTGTTTTGATGAAAATCCGAGTCATTTAACGTAATCTTTATCTCCACTCTTCTTTAAGATTTTCTCTACGAGATCTAGGTTTGGGTGTTTAACTTTCAGCAGCTCCAATTCATAAAAGCCTCCTGTGATTGGATTTCCTTGATAATCTTCCAGCCGATATGTGATGGGGTTTGTGTTTTGAACTTTAATAATTTTAAAAATCGCAGATGTCCAGTTTGGTGTATAGCCTTTCTCAAATATATGCTTGTATTTGCTGATGCGTACAAAATCTCCAACTTTATACTTTGCAGGAACAACAATGTTCATATGACTGTATACAGTTGAAAGCAGTTGTTTCTCATTGGAGGCGTTGATATCACGTGGTCTCATTTTTGTAGTTCGATGTATTCTTGAGGTGTATTCAGTGAGCAGTTTGTTCACTATACCAATCCACTGATAAGTTCCATTAAAGCTGAATTCCTTCCACATCATATCCTTCAGAGTTCGGTTAAATCATTCCACTATTGATGCTATGAGGAAACTGTACGTAAAGTAGTGATTAATTGCATGCTTCATATAGATTGCATGGCATCTTTTACTTCTACACCAGTTTTTCTTTTAATTGGAATTGCCCATGCATATTTGGAGAAGGTATCAATTACTGTCAGCAGATAGCGGTAACCCTTGTTCACATACTTGTAGGGATCCATTTCAACCAAGTCTGCCTGCCACAAGTCATCTAGTCCTTTGATAATCACACGACGCCGTTTAAAATTTTTCCTCGCTGGTTTATGCAGCTCATTTACCACTTGTCTCTTACTCATCGTAATTATAAATGAAACAGATTTCTCAAGAGTTTTTACTCATATACACCATCTTTTGGTCTCAAGTCTTTCTTATTTATTACTGAAGTAAACAGATAGTTTTCAATCTTCGCGATTTCGTCATTGATATATAGCGTTAAATTTGCCACCTCTATATTAATAGTTTTTCTTATTTCTTCCACACTTATTTTAATTTTCTTGTCAACATAGTCTTTGGTAGTAGCATCATCATTTTCAAGGGGCTCACCAAGTCGTTTTATACACTTTGAGTTCAGATCGTAGTCTCCGTTTATCGTTAAATTAAATCCAATACCCCACTCTCCTTGTTCACCAGCTGGACCCTGAGCTCCTTGTTTACCAGCTGTGCCTTGAATTCCTTGTTCGCCAGCTGGCCCCTGAGCTCCTGTTGGTCCACGTTCACCTGGTTTCCCAAGATATCCTCGCTTAGAGAAACATCCAAACTTGTCAACGCTCATCTGTAGATTATGTAGAAGTATGGTAATAAAGTAGTATTCAAACTATAATATCTGCTTCCCGCAACTCCAATTCCAATTTCATTGTTGTGACTGATGTTTCCAGCCTTCTTTGATGCCATTAGAAGGCGTAGTCTATCCACTAAATGTGATCAATGTTTTCCTTAGGCAGACGCATTAGTCCCATGCCCTTATGCAGTATAAGTTTACTGATTATAGCTTTACACTTAGCCGCTCTAGTACCTTTCATTTGTCCATCTTCAGCATAGTCACGTTTATATGCATTGGTATCTCTCAAAATAAATCCATAATTAGTTAAATCCTCTTTAGTATATAGACTTTTTACAGGATCTTTCATAAATAGCAGCTCACATAGCCCCAAAGTTGTTTTATAGCTCTTCCCCTTGATAACAATATTTCCTACATTATCAACATCAAACGTTGAATTACCGATTCTCCACGCGTTGTCATCATAGTAAACTCCATAGGTTGGATCAATTTTTGGGCTATTATCAGTGAATAACTTTAAATAGTTTGAAACTATGTATCCAGACGTATCGGAGGAGGTAACAGGAGACCTTCCTGTCAATGTTCTTGTCTTGTTTAGGTGTTGCGAATTCTTCTTCAGATGTTAAGGAATAATCGCCATAGTATAAAGGTGTGCTACTAGCCTCCATTTTAACATATTTTCGTTTTGGAGGAGTAAAAGGTTCCACAATTTCGCTGTCTTCTTCTTCTTCTTCTTTTGGTTCCAATTTGACTGGTGGCTCGTTTTTGGCTCTGGTAACAAACACTTTTAAGAGTTTGGTGATTGGCTTAAAAGTTTCTTCAAGTTGAGCTTCTGCCTCAATCCTTCCCGGCTTTAGAGCTTTAAATTTACTTCGCACTTCATTCCTTGTCTTGATGATTTCTTTTAATAGATTTTCATTCATCTTCGATATTAATTGAATAACGGCCTTTCAAACAGCTCTTATAATAGCTTAACAGCTTTTTAAACAGGTCTGATAACAGCTTAACAGCTTTTAAACAGGTCAAATAACAGCTTAACAGCTTTTCAAACAGGTCTGATAACAGCGTAACACCTTTTCAAACAGGTCTGATAACAGCTTAACAGCTTTTCAAACAGGTCTGATAACAGCTTAACAGCTTTAGATAGGTTAAATAACAGCTTAACAGCTTTTAAAACAGCTCTGATAACAGCTTAACAGCTTTTAAACAGCTCTTATAATAGCTTAACAGCTTTTCAAACAGCTCTGATAACAGCTTAACAGCTTTCAAACAGGTCTGATAATAGGTGAATAGCTTTAATCGCTTTAATCTACTCAGCAGGTCCACAGGATTCGGTGTGCGTTTGACTGAGTTACAATTTCGACTTATGAAGATTTCACATGTTTCACCCTTCTATAGTACAATGAAGGTATCAAATCCTTTACGGTAGCGCCCCTTGTTTAATGAGCTATCTTTATCAATCATCAAGAAACCATATTCATCCTTCCAACACTCAGCACAGGCTCATTATAGCTATGTTTCAAATTCAAGTCATCTTGCTTGAATAAGATGATTAAATTAGCATTGTCACGTATTAAGAGCTTTCGCATATGCGTATATGTTTGACAGAGATAGAAGCTGTCTATAACTTCGTGACGACCCATGCAAAAATAGGATCGCACATTATTTTGCCTTTCACATGCTACATCATCGAAAATAAACACTGAATCTGATTTGGCTTCCTCTGGAGGTAGAACGTCGCAGTTGTTTGAGAATGTATAATACCCCAATCCTGATATGGGAGTCATCACTCGCTTCAAGTACTCATACTTTGGTTGATGTAAAGATTTTGAATATATGTAAATATTTTCATATCTCAGGCCACTGGGATGTTCCAGAGAACTTATCATACCATTAGTTTTTCCACAATTGGATGGTCCAACAATGATGCTCCTTATACTATTAGGCAATAGGGGGCCATGCTTCTTTTTCACCTTCATAACAGCTACATCAGCATTTCGAACAGGAAACGCTTGTTGTTGTTTAATGAACCGCATATTGAAGACTAACGGGATTCCTATAAATACACCTGCTTATACTACATTTCAACAGTATCATCGGAACCTTATAAGATGTCGGATCACAAATCGAAACGCTCCATAAAATCTTTGAAAGGGGACAGAGGACTATTAAATTCAGTCATCAACAAATTACCTGTAGAATTACATCTACCAGAATACCAGTACTGTGGGCCAGGAACAAAGTTACAACAAAGATTGGCGAGAGAAGATCCGGGCATTAATCCACTGGATGCTGCCTGCAAGGAACATGGTATGCCATACTCGGGACATAAAGATACAAGTGATCGACATATAGCTGATAAAATATTAGCTGAAAAAGCCTGGCAGCGTGCAAAATCTACGGATGCAAATTTGAGTGAACGTGAAAACGGTAGCGAAACGGTAGCGTACTACAAGAAAGGTGATAACATCGAATACTTTGATAGCTATGGGAATATCAAACCACCAAGGGAGCTTATAAACTACTTGGGTAGTAATATTACGTACAACTACAGTTCTTATCAGAACTATGATGCAGTACTTTGCGGTCAATTATGTTTAGAGTTTTTATATAATTATTATAGCCATTAATTATTATCTATAAATAAATGTATCTATATTGAAATTGTAACAATTCATTATCAACCACTATGTCATTAACACTTACTCTCACGGGAAATTCATCTCTACTCACTGCTGAGTACTTTCCTCCGCTGGAGCTAGCAACGGATTATGTTTGTGGATTAATTGATTTTCAAACATACAACTCTATACCAAATATTGATGTGAGCAATAATCTGGTTCATGTAGGGAATGAGGTTGTTGAGATACCTGTTGGATCCTATGAGATTGATGATATAGCAAAATATGTACAAGGATACTTGGATAAAGAAGGGAGAAAGATAAAGGTTGCGATAAAGGCTAACAATAATACACTGAAGAGTGAAGTTAAGGCAACTGAAGAAATACATTTTGAAAAACAGAGATCCATAGCTCCTCTTCTGGGATTCAGTAAAATAAGCTTGACTGGCAATATAGTGCATACATCAGAGTTGCCAGTCAACATCATTAAAGTAAATACTATACGCATCGAATGTAATATTATATCAGGATCATTCTTCAACAACACACAAGTACACACCCTCCACGAGTTTTCACCGAACGTGGGGCCTGGGTATAAAATAGTGGTGGTACCCAAAAATGTAATCTATTTACCTGTGAACACCAAACGTATAAGTTCTCTAACATTGAAGCTCCTTGACCAAGACTGTGACTTAATCAACTTCAGAGGAGAGACTATAACCATCAGGTTACATTTGAAGCCACAGCATGTTGATATACAATAATGATAAATACGAGTTCGGAGCAGACATGATCATTAGTCAGCAGACAACCTTGAAGCGGTCAAGACCTACATTAACACCTGCAAATACAGCATATTTACAATCGATAGGCTTAACGCTGAAACAATGAATAAAGGAATACTAGATATTGCACCAGATGCTCGCTTTGATAACAATGTTACTAAATTTGAACATCACTCCTATTCACCATTTCTAACATCATTTAAAAACAGCGATGAAATCCGTATCTCTGTACAACAGCAGGACTTGAATCTTCTACCCAGCAGGAGTTTTCTTTACATTGAGGGATCCTCTTACAAAGCTGGATGGAACCGTTTCAGCAAACTGCAAAATTAGCTAACAATGCTCTACCATTTCTTTTTGAGGAAATACGCTATGAATTGAATGCAGTGGAAATCGATCGTACAAGAAATCTTGGGATTGCGACAACATTAAAAAACTACGTATCGCTAAATGCAAATGGAAGCAGGATACTACTCAACGGCAGTTGGTCACCAGATTCATCAGTTATACCAGCCAATGGACTGTTTAACTATTGTGTAACTCTGAAATATTTATTGGGATTCGCTGAAGATTACAAGAAAATTCTGATAAATTCCAACCTGAACTCATATTGATCCGGAGCAGGACAGACGATAATGCCATTATATCATCAACTGATGTGGTGAAAATCGAAATTACCAAACTTCAATGGAGCATTCCGCATGTTACAGTATCCGATGATGAAAAGCTGCAACTATTTAAAATTTTCGGGAGAGGTTGCCTGATAAAAATACCATTCCGCAGCTGGGACATATATGAGTATCCAGTACTACCGGAATCCACGCATCAAACCTGGTCAGTTAAGACTTCCACTTAACTTGAGAAACCTCGATTTATCATCTTAGCCTTACAAACGGATCGAAGGAACGGATAAAACCAAGGATCGCTAGCAAATTTGATCACTGCAAACTCACCGATGTTACAGTTCATTTGAACTCAGAATCATATCCCTATGATGATTTGAATTTGAAATTTGATTTGAATAGATACGCATTGCTATATGAGATGTATATAAAGTTTACACAATCATACTATGGTCATCAGTATCAACCATTCCTCACATGGGAGAAGCTCAAAACCGATGCTCCGATCGCTGTCATTGATTGCTCACATCAAAACGAAACAATAAAAACTGGACCTGTTGACATAAGGCTAGAATTCAAGACATCTGAAAATATACCGACTAATACAACAGCATATTGCCTGCTTCTACACGATCGAATAGTAGAATACAGTCCGCTGACAAGTGAAGTTAGAAAGTTAAGTTAACAAGATGGCAGTCATCGTAGACATCCAGGGATTCAAAACAATGAATTCAATGAATTCATCACTAAAGTACTGGCAATTTTAAACAATAAAACCAGATGCAGCACTATATATTTCAACCACCGTTCAGATACAAAGATTTGACTTCAGCAAAAAAGAGACAAATAAAATGGCTTCAACACAATTTTCATGGATTCCGCTGGGATGATGGCTACATACCGTATCACAAGCTGTACACTATAGTTGAACCACTGCTTCGAAACAAAACCATATATGTAAAGGGGGCTGAAAAATTTCGTTGGATGCAGAAGATAGTTGGAGAGGGTGAAATCATTATTAACGTCGAAGATGAATACAGCTGTGGAAAACTTATAGAGGTTAACACAAATACGCCATCTTGCCAAGTTCATATTGGACAATGTGCTTTAAGAAATACTTTTATAATAAGAAATTTTATTGGAAATAAAAACAAATGTTTATAAAACATAAGACCTTTTCAATACACGTACCCCAGAACCCTCACTGACATCGTCTAGAATCTTTTTATGGTGATGTCATGTTGTGAAATTCGAATAATGCTGATATCTACAACTTCACTGCTAAGAAAACTTATTTAGGTGCAGCAAAACCATGATGACGTCTGCTGATATCTAGAACTCTCCCGCTAATAAAAGAAAACAGCAAAACCAATACATGCTGGTAGTTCCGGCTAAGGCCGCTAGGGTACCTTACTCAAGAAATGTCGTTTGCTCCCAAACAGATGTCGCTAATATCTCGAAAACCAAAGCCCGTAGAGGATTTCTGATAAAAAATTCGTTCCCCCTCTAACCCCCAACCCTATAACACCTTCTAGAATCTATTGGCATGAACAAAACTATCCCAGGTAGCTTGAATTATTAATAATATTAACTATATATGAAAAGGTAAAATCGCTAATATCTCGAAAACCAGAGCCCGTAGAAGATTTCTGATGAAAATTTCACTTCTCAAATCCTCTCAGTTGAGAATTTTTCGTTTTACTTTTCCACAAGCAAACTCCGGAGAATTTGAGAAGTGAAAGTGAGACGAAAAATTCTCAACTGAGAGAGAATTTGAGAGGTGAGTACGAAATTCGCGAATTCTTCATTCCACTTGTTAATTCTGCGATGTTTGCTTGTGGAAAAGTAAGACGAAAAATTCTCAACTGAGAGGATTTGAGAAGTGAGTACAGAATTCGCGAATTTTTCGTCTTACTTTCACTTCTCAAATTATCCGGTGTTTGCTTGTGGAAAAGTAAGACGAAAAATTCTCAACTGAGAGGATTTGAGAAGTTAGTACGGAATTCCCAAATTCTCCATTCCACTTGTGAATTCTCCGGTGTTTGCTTGTGGAAAAGTAAGACGAAAAGTAAGTAGAGAATTCCCCGAATTCTCTATTCCACTTGTTAATTCTCCGGTGTCTTGCTAGTGGAAAAGTAAGTGGAAAAATTGTATTTTCTGCTTTTGTTGCATTTTATGAAGGTATCTAGGTATCTAGGAATTTCAAATTGAGCTATGTATATATTCACTGCGTATCCTGCCTATATTTAAAAAAAATAATTATGGAAATCCATGGAATACTTGCAGAGGAACATGGATTTTGTCTCTCAAGGTACCCGCTAAAAATTATAAATCACGCGAAAATGGTCAATTTGGTCGTCTTCCACTACAGAAGAGATGCTGTAAAATTTTTAATTATACACGATAAAGCTTGTGTGTACCATGAAATCGCATCTAAATTTTCTCCCCTAATTAAATATCTAATTAATTTTCGAATCCGATAAACGGTTTTGGAGATAACTGTAAAAGAAGTGTATCAGTCCATTTTAAGGTGAAAAATGGCCGTTTTTGGTATAAAAATTGACATATTTTCAACTCAACAATGCGAAGAACTAGTAAGTTGTGGAAATTTACTTCCATGACAAAAATCTTCACAACGGAGTACTAATGGAAGTGAAACAAAGAACGGAAGAAATATATGAAAAATATGGAAACTGGGGTGTATATGACCGTAGTGCAGAAAACTCGGGCTTCGGCGGTCAAAATTCTGCTATCACGTTAAAATGATCAAATACAAACTACACCACCCGATTACCCTCTAATCCCTCTTTCATTTGGTACCAAACATGACGTAGTTTGGACAACCTCCTATGAGGGGTGGTACGACCCCCAACCCCGAAAACACCTTCCCTACAAAATTGCTCACCTATATTTTTGTACTCTAAACCAGTAATCTATCAGAAAAACCCCAATAATCTACAGCACTCCCACATAGAGTTAGGCGCCCGTGAATATTGCGATAGCAAAATTTACCGCCGAGGCCGCTCAAATCTGCAAATTACCGTTAATCGAAATAAAATATAGCATATAATACCCATGCATATCAAATTAACAATGTGAATTCTTATGTGTAACCTGAGCTTACCCCTGCGAATTATTACAGCTCCTGATATTGTCTTAATTTGTTTTTAAATTTCCGTTAATCAGCCCCCTTTTCTACCCCGCACTCTTCACGCCACATTTCCTAAACCTATCTTGTTTGCCCTAAGCTCCTATTTTTTTTGATACCACATACATTCTCCTTCTGCTCTCCATTCTCTCCTTATCCCTGAAAAGCTCGAGAAAACCTACCCTCCTACATCCCACAAAAACTACCACTACGAAGCAGAAATTTCTATATATTTCGACAGTAGAAGGTAATAGACGGATGTACCTCAAATATGAAAAAAAATCTAACCCTCTACAACAAAAATTGATACCCTTAATCGTCCCAGGCGATTCGCACTTTTTCACATTTCTTACGTTTTCCCTAGTTCTCCAACCATGTTAGTGAATTGGGAATGGAGAATTAGGGAATTAGGAATTCTAAGAAAACGAAATTCTCATCTCCCAAATTCCCAAATTCTCCGTGCTACAGAATCCGGCCCCTGGGCGTATATTATATTTCTTTTAAATAAACTATACCAGAAATTGCACCTATCCCCTTCATTTTTACCTTTGAAACTGCACAAGTTTAATAGGTTGTCATCGCATTACCTCAGAAAATCAATGGTTGTTGTCCAATTAGGCATTTTCATGCGAGTGACCACCATCCACGTCATGTGGTAAAATACTGCAGTTCCTATTGGTTACATCAAGACTTCCCTTTCCG
This sequence comes from Dioctria linearis, assembly GCA_963930735.1. Taxonomy (NCBI): domain Eukaryota; kingdom Metazoa; phylum Arthropoda; class Insecta; order Diptera; family Asilidae; genus Dioctria; species Dioctria linearis. The sequence goes on along the minus strand of OZ005743.1, from coordinate 56,509,435 downwards.
GCTCCTGTAGTTTTATGTCGAAGGGAGTACTGGTGATCCATTGCCACGTAAGTGCGGTCATTAGAAAGCGGAGTATTTTCATACCTAAGAAAATTCAGCGGTTAGGACAGATTCTTTCTTTGTATATTTAAATAGATATAAAGAAAACGAAGAGAAAAAACAGAATAAGAGGAAAATAATATATTTGTTTGTTTTACTTATTTCCAAAGTTTTAATCTATTATTATGTACACTCCGTTTACCGTTTTTAATTCATATCACCGTATTTACTTCTGAAGGCACTTCAATTACATTGTACGGCCTTAACCATTCAGGAGAAAAATTTGCTTTTTTAACCGGGTTCTTTAGCAGCACTTGGTCGCCAATACTGAAAATTAAAGGCCGAGCCGTTTTGTCATATTTGGTTTTGGAGTATTCGTTACTTTGTAGTAAGTTATTACGCGCAATTGCATATGCTTGTGCATTACTTCTTAACTTAAAGTAATAGTCTTCAAAGTTGTATGCTGGTTCAGGATCTCGTTGCACATTGTTAGGAATTTCCGCAGTGAAACAGAACAATCAGTATATAGGCGTAAGTTTAGTTCCTCTATGTTTGCTGTGATTTCGTACAAACATTGCTGGCCCAAGATGTTCATCCCATGTACGGGGTTTAGACTTAACGAAAATTTTCAGATACTCGACCAAAGTGCTATGAAAGCGCTCCAAGGCTCCATTGTTTTGTGGATGGTACGGGGTAGTCTGTATTTTCTTGACCTTAAGCATTTTACATACTCTGAACAGATCGCTTGTAAAGTTTGTCCCTTGATCTGTAACTAGTACTTTGGGGATTCTGTAGCACGTTATTCTTTCATTAAAAAATGCCTTCGCTACTGTCGACGCTTCAGCGTCTGGTATATCGACACAGTCCATGAACCTCGTCAAATCATCCTCGAAAGTTAAAATATACTTAATACCTTCACTTGTTTCTTCTTAAGGGCCTACGAGGTCCAAATAAACTTTCTCGAAAGGTTCGCGAGCGGTGTCTGTTATTACCATGGGCATTTTATGTTTACGGCTAGCTTTATAACGTTGACATTTAATACAGTTTTTTATGTGTTTATTTATATCTGATAACATACCTTTCCATTTAAATTCCCTTGGGATCTTATAAGATGTTTTCCACATGCCTTGGCACGTCTGGGCGCATCGTGGAAGTTATGTAGGATAGTCTCAATTTCATTTTTATCTTTCGGGATTCGGATTTTGCTAATTTCTCCCTCATTTGTTGTATCATCAGCTTCTTCGTCTGAACTGAGGGGAGTCTCATGTATGTGTACTTCCATAGTAGAAGGCACCGTGGTTGTGTGATTCAATGGTATGTCCTGTGTACGTTGAGGCTCCTCTGATATTAAAGGCTAGTTATATGGGCCCTGTTTGGCTTGATATCGTGTAACCACCAAGCAGTTGCTTTTGCTGTTTTCCTGATCTTGAGTCGCGGAACTTGCTAATTCTGCGCTAAGAGGTGAAATTATATTTTCTGGGCTTATATTCAATATCGAAATCAGAGTCTGACAATTTCACATGAAACCGAGCTAGACGCAAAGTGGTATCTTTTATCTTGAATATTCCTTTTAAAGGCTTATGATCCATATAAACCGTAAATTTTCTTCCCAACAAGTAGCATCGAAAGATTTTGACCGCCCACACAATGTGCAGAAGCTGTTTTTCTGTTGTACTATAATTTTTTTTCTGTCTGGTTCAGGCTTGGGCTTACGTATGCTATGGGTTGATCTTTGCTTACTTCTCCCTGAGAGAGCACAGCTCCCAAAGCATCATTACTGGCGTCGGTAGGTGGGATGAACGGCTTAGAGAGATCGGGGTATAACAAAAGCGGAGGTGTAACTAAAGCATTTTTTAGCACACAAAAAGAATTTTGGTATTCCTCGGACCATTTAAATTTTACATTTTTCCTTAGTAGTTTGTTTATTGGAGTTGCTATTTTGGAAAAATCGCGAATGAGCTTCCTGTAATAATTTGCCAATCCGCAGAAAGATTGTACTAGTTTAATTGTTTTGGAAGTTGGAAAATTTTGGACACTTAAAATTTTCGCAGGGTCTGGCAACGCACCTTCCTCACCACATTTGTGTCCTAAATAGCCAACTTCACGACGTAAGAACTGACACCTTTCCGGTTGAAATTTTAGGTTATTTTCTCTTAGCCTCTCGAATACTTCCAACAGTTTGGCGTTGTGATCATTCAGACTTTTTCCATAGATGACAATGTCATCTAAATAAACGAGATATTTTAATCCCTGCAAACCCGTCAAGATATCGTTCATTATTCGTTGAAACGTTGCTGGTGTTCCGGTGAGTCCAAAAGGCATCCGTTTAAACTCATAATGTCTATAATTAGTGCTGATGGCAGTTTTTTCTCTGTCTCGTTAATATACTTGTATTTGATGATAACCACTTGCCAAATCTAAAGTTGTAAAGTACCTTGCGTGACCCAACTGATCTAAGATTTCTTCTGTTCTCGGTAACGGAAAAGCGTCCTTGACAGTAACTTCATTTAACTTGCGGAAGTCGACGACAATTCTCAATTGTTTGGTACCATCCGAGCCAAGCTTTTTTGCTACTACCAGTAGTGGGGAGTTCCGTGGGCTTTTACTAGGAGTTATGATATTATTTCTGAGCATTTTCTAAACTTGTTCGTTTATTATCTCCTTTTGACTCTGTGGTAATCTGTAATTCTTCTGGTTAATTGGTGCCTGGTTTTCTTTTATCTGTATTTTATGTTTTAGTACTGGAGTGTACGTCAAAAGATCATCTTTGAAGTGAAATATATCCTCATAATATTCACAAAGTTCCCATACACTTCCCCTATCCTCAGGGTTTAATTCTTCATCTGGGTTTATTTCTTCATGTAGTTTTTGCAAACGGTTAATGTCGCGATAAATTCTTTGGAAAGTGTTATTCTTCTTTACTGCAGTTGCTGTCTCCACTGCGTTTATTTCCTTACTTTCATTCACCTTTTTCTTCTTTAGTTTCTCAAATTTTCCTTCACTAAGTCTTACTGTATCATAATCTTCCAGTTTCTCAACCTTGGGATTAATATTTTTCAGTATAACCGCCATTTCGTTGATGTTTACTATACTTGTCATAATGTGTTGGTCCTTTGGATGTACTATACAATTTAAAATGAACATTCCAGGGATTAGCTCTTCGGCTAAACAAATCAAATCTCCTCCATTTGAACAAACTGACTTCACCAAAACTTCTGATCGGGCAGGAATATGAACTTCTCTCGAAGTCAATTCGTTTTCCTTATGGCACTTAACATTAGTAAATTGTTCAGGGCTGCTCTCTTGTTGCGAGTCTTTTATTTGATCGGCTAGCATAATGCGGGCATACTTTGTTCAACACGCCTTGGCTTGGCGAGATTGCGGGTTGCTCTCTGAGTCTCCTTCCCACAATCCAACTTTGGACTAGCCTTGGCACTTGAATTTTCTTCTGAATGCGTAGCAGTTTCTTCAAATGGTACTTCGAATTCTACTTTATTGATTTCCGTGCGAGGAAAAAGTAGTCATTTTCTAAGACCTTCAACATTGCAATTTTCTTGGAGAAAGTCATTTCCTAACAGCCCACCTTCCGGAATATTAGTACCCGTACTTACTACATTTAATTTACAGGGTAACTCCGATTTCAACACAAAAGTTCCTGTACAAGTCCCTAAAGTATTTTCTTTGCCATGTCCTGAATTTATTCATTCGAATTTGTTCATTCTTATTTACTTTGGTTCCCGTCTTCGGAACGTCTTCCTTAATAAGAGTTACCTGGGTCGCAGTATCTATCAAACATTTTGTTTCGCGCTTTTTACTTACATCTAACGGCAACTTAACTACAGAGTCATGAGGAGTTGCGATTCAAAATTTCTACTTCGTTAAGGCTCTTGTTTATGTCTAAGAAAGTTGCCGCCAATCGGGGTGGGATCCGATCAGCGCCGTCAAATTTCCCGAGTTTTCTTGTTTTTCTTCCCATCGTCTTTTCGTACCGCGATTAAATACTGTATGGCCATGCCTTTCGCAGAAATCGCAAGTGACGATTACCTGTCTTACTTCCGAGGGTCGATCAGTTACTCGCCTACAGATTCTTGCATCGTGACCCGAAGTGTTACACCTTTGACAATAGATCGAGTTGTGGGAGGCTCTGCAGTCTCTACTCAAATGATTTGGTTGTCCACACTTAAAGCAGGTTATGTGGGCTGAGTTTCGTGGAGGAGCACCACGTGCGGTACTTCTAGGACACTGGGAGCTTTCATATCGTGTTTGGGGCGGGTGATTTCATTCTTGGTGTTGATAATTCTATGGATATATGGGTAAAGTTTGAACCATCTGACATTTTCGTGTTTTGCATGCCTTATTTCATTGTCTAATTCTTTGAAATTTAGAGCAGCATTTTTGAGTACTTCTTGAAAGTTGGGGTGTGATGAGGTAATGGCTAGACTTCTTAGTTTGGTTGCGTTAAAGAGATATAGCCTGAGTGAGGAGTCCTCGAAATTTATTTTGGGTAGGAAAAGGTTTGCATACACATACGTATTTAGTACATTAATTGAGTTACCTCTTGCGGGGAGCTCCCAGTGTCCTAGGGTAAATTTGCTAGATGCATTAAAATGTAAGATGCCAGGCCCGGAGAGAGTCGTTTGGAAAACTCTGTTTGGACATTGAACTTGTAGAATTTTGTCTTCCTGGAATACAAACAGCCAGTGTTTGGGGGCGACTAATTCCGTCACAACATTGGGAGGCTGAGGTAAAAAATTTTACTGGACATGTGAGGACATTTTCAATTTGGCTTTTATAAAGGCTGTTAACACATGATTCCGGTAATTGGTGGCCAATAGAATGGGGCTTACTCTGCCTGCAGAGATAGAGTTTAGTTTCTCGATATGTCGGTAGAAGACGACATAAAGTATTGAGCTCACTTTGAAACATAACGTCGGCCTGCTGAGTAATATTATTTTTGAAAAGAAAATCCGCGCCAATATCTAATGAAGCGTAGACTCCATCGGTTTTTTGGAACGGAAGGGGGTGAATTTTGCTGATGTAAAAATCTGGCGAGGTACATACGGATATATCAATTTTAATAAGTATATGATCGGGCAGGTAGAGGCTATGTACCAATATTACCTCATTAATAATGGAAGTATCTCGAGGTAAATGGTTAATCTGGGAACACAGGGTTATGTTGTTATATAACTTTCCCAAGTTCTCTGAACGTAAAAGAAGTGGGTGTAATCGGTGTTGTTGCAAGGCATGTATATAAATGAGATAACATTGTCAGAATAATCTCGTTCAGTTCAGCTTGTATTCTATTTCATAGTGCCATTAATTTCTAGAAGAAAACTATTGACCACCTGTATTAAATGGTCCTGATTTTTTGTCAAGTCTAGTATTGGCGACGATAGCGATTCAAAATTTGTGTGTGAGTGAGTTGTTTTTCCAGAAGATGAATGGATTGATCTTCTTGGTTTTCTAACGCGTCGAGGTGAGAGTAGATATTGTTGGCATCGTCATTATCCATTGTACGAAACACAAACTGGCTCACTTTCAGACCAATATCCAATAACCCTTGGTTGTCCACACTTAAAGCATGTAATGGGGGTTGAGTTTCGTGGAGGAGCACCATATGCGGTACGTCTAGGATACTTTAAGCTTTCATATCGTGTTCGGGCGGGTGATTTTGTTCTTGGTATTGATAATTCTGTAGATATATGCGTACACTTGGACATTCTGAAAAGTGTGAAAAAGCTCTACGGCTATTTAGCCCATTCCTATTTATTTCGCTTTGACCAGGGAGATTATTTACACTACAAAAAGTTAAGTTATTGGAGTTTACACTACCAAAAGGGAATTTATTAGAGTTTGCACCACCGTAAATTTGATTTTCCGTGTCTTCCATAAAGGAAACCGTTTTTGTTAAATCGGTAAAGTTTGAGCTATCTGACATGCAGGCATATTGCTTGAGTGTCATACTTAAAAGTCCTCTCCTAAAAACTTGTGTGGCCATATTTTGATATTCTTTTATCATTGGTTCTGGTCTGTTTTGCATTTTTGTCTCAAGTTCACCTCGCATTCTTCTAGACGTTGTTTTACTCATTGACCAAACTGTCTCACAGTTTCTCCATTGAGTTATCTACAGCTTTGCATGTCATGGGTGAGATCTGCTAAATTTTTACAGCAAAAGTAATAGGCCGCTAAGGTCTCCTGCAATTCCTCCCATGTTTTAAAACTGGTATTCTTGCAAATTCCACATGGAATTCTGCGTAATTTTAATTTGGGGAGAAAAGATAAGAAAATTGAATTTATGAAGGTTTCGGCAGAAGTCGTAGTGGGAGTAGAAGGTTTTGCTATTCTATGACCAAATCGCAGTACTGTTTCTCCAAGGGGCTCAATATCACCTAGCAGATAACTTACTTCCCTCCTTTTGGGCTTAGGGGTATCTGAGCCTTCTAATCTAGACATGCGCTATACCGAAAAAATAAAAGAGTTTTATGATTTCACTCATGAAATTGCATCTAGAAGCTCAAATTTTAGTTAAAAGAACTATAGCATTTTATTCACACACATTCAACAAATAAATAAAAAGATTACTCTTTTGGACTTTTTACCGGGTTAAACTTCATTTTCTTCAAGAAAGAATTTTTTGGGATTCTCCGGTATATAGCAAAAGCTAAAAAATGTTCTAATTTGTTATTTCATCACTCAACTCATTAATTTTTGGTGACAAGTTTCAAGTCTTGGTTTGACTCATCAACAGGTCACAAATAGCGAAATGGGGTGATTTGAAAAGCAAATGAAAAAATGAAAAAAAAGAAGAAAGAAATGAAAAGTTTGAGAAAAATTGCAAAAACAATTTTTTTTATTTATTAAAAAAATTTAAAAAATTTTTTAAAGAAGCAGATTCATTCGAAGCGACTCGAACCTGTATACGCCACGCAGTGGGCTGAAAAATAAAAAAAAAAAGGAAGAAGAAGAAGCGTTTCGTGTCAACAGAAAACCTTCCACTCATTCATTGGTGCAGCTTGGTTTTCTGCCTGCTGCAGACGCATGAAAATAGATCAAACTGATCTCTTCTCAGAATAAATTCTGGGTGTGAATTATATGAGGAAAAAACACTCCTATACGAGCCCAGGAGGAAAAATAAATAAAAAGATTACTCTTTTGGACTTTTTACCGGGTTAAACTTAATTTTGTTCAAAAAAGAATTTTTTGGGATTTCCAGTATATAGCAAAAGCTAAAAAATGTTCTAATTTGTTATTTCATCACACAACTCATTAATTTTTGGTGACAAGTTGCAAGTCTTGGTTTGACTCATCAACAGGTCCCAAATAGCGAAATTGGGTGATTTGAAAAACTGCTGACACGAAACTCTTCTTCTTCTTCATTTTTCTTTTTTATTTTTCAGCCCACTGCGTGGCGTATACAGGTTCGATTCGCTTCGAATGAATCTGCTTCTTTAAAATTTTTTTTACATTTTTTTAATAAATAAAAAAAATTGTTTTTTCTATTTTTCTCAAACATTTCATTTCTTTCTTCTTTTTTTCATTTTTTCATTTGTTTTTCAAATCACCCAATTTCGCTCTCTGGGACCTGTTGATGAGTCCAACCAAGACTTGAAACTTGTCACCAAAAATTAATGAGTTGTGTGATGAAATAACAAATTAGAACATTTTTTAGCTTTTGCTATATACCGGAGAATCCCAAAAAATTCTTTCTTGAACAAAATACAGTCAACAAAGTAATCTTTAGAAAATGAAACTACTAATTTTAAGGTAACTATAGAATGAAATTCAGAAACTCTATATTGGGGTAAAAAAAAATCACTGGTTCCGTAACATCACAAAAAATTAATTACAATTACTTACATAAACGAAAATTCTTTTGAAAAAATAAAATTCAGAAAATTTAGCGCATCTTAACACTGTTATAGAATTATATATTATATAATAAAAATAAAAAATAAATAGAAGGTAACTATATAACTATGTACTGTATTTTTGTATGCTTTATTCCTAAACTCACTTTTGTCTTAATCCTTCTATTTTGAAAGGCTGCTGGCGGCTCTATTTTCTGGCAAGTTAACTTCTTCCTCAAACATTGTATTTAGGTTGCCTGCGGGCTGTTCTGTTTCTTAATAGTTTTTACTGCTTCCTCAATCACTGTATGTTTATAGGCGGTTATCTCCTGGCAGGTTTCGTCTCTTCCTCACTTTTTTTTTGTTTATTTTAATTAGATGCTGGCTGCTCTAATTCTTGTTTACACCGGTTTTATATTTTGTAAATCGTAGAAAGCCTCGTTCTCGCTTTTAAGTAGGTTTGGATTCGAATATAGCGCCTTTAATACCAGTTAAAGTTTAGTAGACGATTATAATTTAAATTCTATTTCAACGCTATCTAATTATTCCGAATCCTACCGGCTGCGCCAAATGTGGTGTTTGATTTTGTACACCGCGTGAAAAAGGGATGTGTGGGCTTTAACTACGATTGAAAATTCACTTTTGAATTTATTTATTCAAAATAACAACAATCACGTTATAATTTATTTATTTATCCTTTCTTTTTTTCTGTAATGAATCCGTTTAACTTATTATTTTATCTATCGTGAGCAATTCACTTTATAACTCCAAAATTTATAACTTATTTATTTATGCTGTCGCAATTCACTTTATAGCTAAGGCACTTATATTTTATTTATTTTTCTGGTCTTCAAATTACATTAAATCTCAGTAACAGATCTGTTTGGACTTTTTTCTCAAAAACTGCCGCGACGCTCACCAGACTCAAGAAAAAACTAAACTTATTCTGCACTCGAAATTAATAAGTTCATTTAAAAAAATGCAGAATTGACTTCGCGTAATTTCTGTGCCAGAATTTTTTGATGTTTCCAAACAAGATTATTTTTATTTCCTACTCCGCTTTGTTTACCTGCGAAGTAGGCCATTATTGCGAAGGTAAATCACTCTGTACTAAATTCTGATCAGCCACTTGGTCATTTTTTATTTATGCTGACCGGGCATTGATCAGTGCACGTAAAATGCTTTTATTTTATTTATCTTTGCAATTGTTACGATTGCAAAGAAACTTACATATGAGTTAATTTATAGCATGAAATCATTTCGAAAAACGTTTTGAAATTAATCTTCGCTAAATGAGGAAATAATTATACAACATTCATTCCCCCCATGTAAAAGAAAAATGGTAGTAAGGATTAGTATCACTTTTCGTCGAGAGAAGGAATTAAACTAGTAGTAATGGAACATAAGAAAAAAATAAAACGAATGTAATGCTGCTGGCACAGAAATTTACGAGTAGCTTGATCCTCTGAGTCATTAACAAATACAGGTATATTTAATAACTTAGGAGAAACTCTATATTTTATATTAATTAATGTACCTAATTATACATATTCAGCGGAATAATAATAACAAAAAAAAAGAAAAATTCCTAATAATAATTAAAACTAATTGTTACAATGTTTTTTGTTTTTTTTTCTGTGCAACAAAATTATTTTTTTCATTTTTAACTTAGTTATTCTAGTACATTAACATATCCAAAAATGTGTTATAAAATTTTTAAATGCTAAATCTAGTTCCTACAGAGATTCTCTTTACTTATTTTTTTTTTTGTGATAATGTAATCTAATAATTTGAGACTTTGTGTGAGGGTGTGATAGCCCAAGATACGGAAGATTCTTCCAGCAGCGAAAGGGATTACAGCGAAATAATCAGCAATTGCTAAACATGGTATTATTCTGCAACAGTCGGTTGTTTTGCTGATTAGGCCAACAGCTGGCTGCGATGACAGCTTAGTGGAGCAAACGACGATTACGATAAGAATTTACCTCGCATGGTAATTATTATGTAAGGCGATTGTTTACAACTAAGCAACTCTGGTGCTGCAACCAGTAGAACAAACGACAAGGTTGTTGTCGTTTGTTTACATCCGCGTTGCGAATAGTAGTTTACTTCCGAATATTGGAACAATAAAAGACCAATGACTGGTCTGGCGAGTGCCGTTAATAGTTCAGTCGCGATTCAACTTTGTTTTAGATATCAAGTTACAGTTCGGTTCGGGTTCGCTTAATTTGTAAAAGTATTAAGATAGGTCAGTTTGGTTTATGCTTATAAAGAAACTGTGTTAAAAGAAATTCGAGTATCCTTTTAAATATTGGATATGGTAAGCCGATTGCTTTTGGGGCACGACATTTGGCGCAGCCGGTGAAAGGTTTAAGTGTTTCTGTAGTACAGGTATTGTGTTTTTTGTGTTTTTATTTTTGGGAGTTATGCTTTTTTAGCTGCTCCATTTTTTGTTATTTTTGGGTGCTATGCTTTTTTTGCTGCTCCATTTTTTCATTAATTTTAGGAGTTATGCTTTCTTAGCTGCGCCATTCGTAATTTTCTTTTATTTTCAGATTAAATTAAGTCTTGTTTTTGTGGTTTTTATTTTTTGTTAAATTAAGCTACTCCAACATATATTGACGAGATCGAGGAGTTGTGCTTTTACAAGCTGCTCCCGCATCTTCATCATAATACACACATACACCTACATTAGCAGCGATTGAGGAGTTGTTCTTTTAGAAGCTACTCCCGCATCCCGAATAAACACCATTCACCATTTTCAGATAAAAAGGTAACAGATGTCAATTTTAGCATGGAATGGATTTCGAGAATTATTTTTAAATTGTGATAAATATCGGTTAGATAAGTGTTCAACGTCGCAGGTCGGTTAGAGCGTTAATCACACATGATTTTCTGTAATTTCTCGCGTTTTTAATAAGTTGTAATAACTGCTTCAAGTAACTAAGCTACTCCAACATATATTGACGAGATCGAGGAGTTGTGCTTTTACAAGCTGCTCCCGCATCTTCATCATAATACACACATACACCTACATTAGCAGCGGTTGAGGAGTTGTTCTTTTAGAAGCTACTCCCGCATCCCGAATAAACACCATTCACCATTTTCAGATAAAAAGGTAACAGATGTCAATTTTAGCATGGAATGGATTTCGAGAATTATTTTTAAATTGTGATAAATATCGGTTAGATAAGTGTTCAACGTCGCAGGTCGGTTAGAGCGTTAATCACACATGATTTTCTGTAATTTCTCGCGTTTTTAATAAGTTTTAATAACTGCTTCAAGTAACTACTAGAGTAATTTGATTAACGGGAATAATCTTTGGTTAGTTAAAGTATGGGTTATTGTATTTCCTTTTATTGTGTGACGTGTGCATCTGAATAAGGAAGAAAAAATATTGAGAAAGCACGATTGTGTTGTAGAGATGCTTAATAGAGGAATTCAGAGTAAATGAGTGTGGCAATTAGGTCATATTACAGTGTTGAATGTTTAGCGTTAGATACGAGTGTGTATTGTTGTTCGGTTAGCACCTATAATAAAGATATAAGTGTTTCAAAAGATTTCCTTTAGAGCGCGTTGTACTAATTTTTCGGCTGGCAGGCATGAAGGATAAACAGTCTTAGAGAATAGTGATATCTAAGTATGCAGGGATAAGTGGGTTTAGGTAGTTCTTTGTTTTAAATGGTAGACATCAATGTCAGTAGGAAGAAGTAACGTGTTGACTAGGGAGGAACTGCTGCAATTCGAAGCCCAGGAAGAAGAGTTAGAGATTAGAGCTCAGAAATTAAAGGAGTACGAAACAAAAATTCTGAGCTACGAGCAAGACTGGCAATACATTGGAGATCATCTTACTTCAGAACTGCAAAAACGATTGTCAAGTGAAGAATCAAAGAAATTTCTTGAGGAATTTAGTGCGGTTACGCAAAATTGCATGAAAGGAGAAGCCTTGGACCTGATAGTTACAACCACATTCGAAGTAATCTAACAGAAGGAAATTGAGTCGGAGCAAGAAGTGGAGGAAAACAATAAGAAAAATAAAGCTCTAATAAACAAAGGAGCAGCACTAGAGCAGCAGCTGCAAGTAGCAGAGGAAACAGCAACAGAGTTAGAGCAGGAACTAGGAATCGATCAATTGGCAACAAAAAAAGAGAAATCGGCGGTGTCATCAGCTAATAGGATGTAGAATCCAAGGAAATTGGTAATCTGGGACCAGCAACAAGATAGAAAGGGGACCTCTGAGACGCTTAAAGATACGTAGCAAAAAACGTTCAGTAGCAGTACGGAACAAGGTCGAAATAAACCAAGAACAGAACCTAACAAGGCAAAAGCACCTCTAAAGAGCAACATGGCAGAGGCGTACGAGAAAATCATGGACTTGGTTTCTAAATACGTGCCAATGTTTTCAGGGGAAAGGTCTCCAAATTTGGCAAAAGAAGTTTTTCGTTTCCTCAGCTGCACCAAAGACTTGCACGATCGAATGGAACCAGCAGAGCAAAGCATTTTTATTAAATGCATAAAAGACCGATTATCCGATGGTGCTTACTATCTAATAAGTTCACATGAACCAAAGGTCTTTGCATCTTTGCAGCAGGCGATTAAAACAGCCTACATGCCACGGAAATTTTTCAGTGAGTTACGCACTGAAATGTTAGCATGTAGGCAGAGGCCGGGTGAAGATATTAGAGAGTTTGCGGATAGGAGGGTGGAGCTGCTGGACCAGATTTTGTCTGCGGTATCAGCCAAATACCCCAATAAGTATGGAGGTCTGTTAGATGAACTAGAGGTCGACGCGGTAGCTACTTTTAAAGCTGGTGTCGGCAGTCAGGCCATACGGGTATACCTTACCGGAAGGAAGTTCGAGAAGAAGCGCAGTACTTCGAAAAAGATTCGGAAAGGCTCCAAGCTATGGCACCAAGGGCCTGGAAAAAAATGCCGGATTACACCACAAAGTTACCACAGGGAAGAAGGAAGAGCAAAAATTTGAGTGATGTAAAACAGAAACAACCCCAAAAGCATTTCCAAGCTGTACGGAGACCAGCAGTGAACTGAAAAACTCCAATTAGAGGAACGCAGCAGCCTAGAGCGGTCAAATGCTTCAATTGCGGATAGCCTGGACACTTTGCCAAAGAATGGCAGTAGAGAAAGCAGCCTCCTTACTGCACTAAATGCCGGAACTATGGGCATGAGGCGTCAGGTTGCAGGAGCCAGCAAGTCAGATTTGGAGATACAGTGGTGGAATATTCTACGGAATGCACTCAGAGAAAAGAGGTTCTGTATTGCCAGTTCTTTAAGACCAGCGACCATTACACGGATATCTGTGTAAAAAAGTACTTGGCAGAACACAAAAGCCACCCGCAAGAGCGAAACGACAGGCGACATCTGGGGACCCTTTCCGCAGCTGCCATCAATTAAGAGAATGGGAGTATACCCAGTCGACCAGAGATAAAAATAGTGCAGTAGAATTAGGGTTATTAAATAATTTTATAATCACAGTCGACGCAGACATAGGACCAGAAGGTAAGTTAATATTATTAGTAGATACGGGATCTTCGCGTAATATAATTAAGGTAAATAAAATAAAAGGAAGTACGCCCATACAACCCAAGAAACAATTACTATAGGAGGATTGTTTGGTATGCAGAAAAAATCAGTAGGAACCTGTCAAGCTTTACTTGGCGTTGGTAATACGTAACAGACTTGTGTATTTCATGCTATATATGATACTGAATGAATACCAGCATATGGAATATTACGCATGGAGTTCCCTAGAAACAGAGCTGTCAGTGACTGTGTTGGTCATAAAATGTCAATTCAAAGTATAGAAAGAAACAAGGGAGTAAGGCCACTCTTTGAAACCGTAACAGGGAAAGAAAATATTAATATTCTTACGTTAGATAGATATACTTCTAGTCAATCTAGTATAGAGAAGCCGCAGGAGATTTCGCCAGAAGCTCTAAGGCTACGTAGTCAAGAAAAAGTGACAGGGCTAAAAGATATTGTGCGCAAGGCAAGTGCCGCTTCAGATGTCATAGAGAAATACTTGAAATATGTGAGCAACAGCGATGAAATAGTGAATATACAACGGGAAGGTATATAGCACAGAAGGAGCGGAAGATAGCTCCAGAGACGGATGAGCTGGATGTTAGGCAAAAGCAGGGAAATACCTTAACCGCGATTCTTCGGACAGGAGCGCAACAAAGGGGATAAAGAAATGTGGGGTGAAGAGCAGCTAAGGGTAGCGTTTGAAAGGAAGAACGGACTAGGACATCCTCGCACGGAATTCCATCTAAATAGCCTCGAAACTGAACCCCCTGCCTCTTTTCTCAAACTTCAGGACACGAAAAGACCAATACGCTTGGAGCCAATGAGCGAGCAGCTGATAAAAATTCAAGTCTCGAGTGTTTCTGAACTGGTATGTATGGCAGAAGAGATATGCCCCGGTGTGTATTGTGGGAATACCCTGATTAAGCTCAGTAACGGACAAGCGTTTGTAGGAATTGTCAATGCTAGGACCGAGGCAATCGAAATTAAAATGTTAAGCCTAAGTTGGAAAACTTAAATAAGTATTTGGTAAGACCATTAAGAAATCCCGAGGGTAGAACGAAAATCACTCAGCAATGGCTTCAAGTAATGAAGAAATTTCTGGAGAGGGGGGATGAGCTGAATTCGGAAGAGAGGGTAGCAGTAATGCAATTCTGTTACGAATACAGCGATATCTTTTACTTACCTGGGGATAACGTACACTCCGACGAAAATGTTCAAACTTCCCTTGATGGCCGACACTGCGCCCATAAATAAAAAGCAATATAGAATGCCTGAAGCCCACAGAGAGGAATGTCAGGACCAGCTTAAAAAGTTGTTGGAGGATGACATAATCGAACATAGTAACAGCCCGTTCAATTTTCCAGTCTTATTAATCCCGAAAAAGGTAACTGATGATACGGGTAAGCGAAAGTATAGAACTCAACAAAGTCTGTATTCCTTTTTCTTATCCCCTACCACGGATTGAGGATATTCTTGATAGATTAGGTCATTCTATGTATTTTACTACTTTGGATCTTGCAAGTGGTTATCACCAGGTATTGGTGGATCCAGCTTATCGTGAAGAGACAGCTTTTAGCACAAACTTCAGTCACTTCCACTACAAGAGATTACCATTCGAATTAAAAACCTCACCGTCATTCTTCCAAGCTTTGTTAAATGGGATATTAACAGGTCTCCAAGGGATTAAATGCTTTGTCTACCTTGATGACGTAGTGATTTTTGCAAAGAATCTTGATGAACATAATGGGAAGTTACGAGAGGTATTTCAGAGATTTAGCGAGCATAGCTTAAAACTACAACCTACGAAATGTCAATTCCTGAAAAAGGAGCCATATTTGTTCGGAGAAAGGTGTACAACCTGACAAGCGGTTAGTAGAAGTGGTACAAAATTTCCCACGACCACAAACAGTGAGGAAGGTTCAGTCTTTCGTGGGGTTGGCAAACTACTACCGTAAATTTGTTCCCAATTTTGCAAAAATTCTGGCTCCAATTAATAACCTTTTAGGGAAAAGTGAAGTTCAATTGAGGGTCAGAATGCGAGAACTACTTTAAGGTCATTAAAGAAGATCTCACTTCGCTGCCAGTATTAATTTATCCGGATTTCAATAAGGAGTTCACTCTCATCACGGATGCGAGCGGGGAATCTCTAGGAGCAGTCCTAGAGCAAGAAGTTAGGCCAGTTAGTTATGCCAGCCGCACATTAAACCAGGCTGAGAGAAATTTCTCTACCGCGGAACAGGAATTGTTAGTCATTGTATGGGCAGTACGCAATTATAAATGCTACTTCCTGGGTAGACATTTTAAAATCATAACTGATCATCAGCCTCTCCGAGGGGTTTTTAAGGTTAAGGACACTACATCTCGCATGGCGAGGTTCCACCAAAAACATTGGGAGTTTGATTTTGTGATTGTTCACAAGAAAGGTAAGGAAAATGGCAATGCAGATGCTCTTAGCAGAATTCCCAGAGATATAATGCAAGCTGAAGAAAAGTGTGGTAAGGAGTATCCATGCTGTGCAGTTACTCGAGCCCAGGCCAAGAAAGATACAAATGACGGAAAGAGGAAACAAGTAACTTCCCGGAATCCGAAGATGAATGGTAAACAATAGAGGGGACGGAGGATAAGAGAGTCAGGCTACGAAAAAGCTCAAGGCCACAGAATGTCACTGACACAAAGGATATCAATGTAATACCGAAAAATTTTAATGACTCGCGGTTCGGAGGGCAGTTTGGGCGAAGTAAAACCTTGGAACACAGCAAATTCTTAGCCGTTACTCATTACCAAAGCAGTTGGTGACTGACCAGGCAGCCCACTTCGCAAACGAAGTTTTTAAGGCTTTGTGCAAAATGTGACAGATAAGGAAACTGCAAACCACCGCCTATCACCCACAGTCAAATGCGACAGCACTCTACGTTAGGTAACTACTTGAGAAGTTTTGTAGACCGGGGATAACTTTTTGAGGACAGGGGCTCATGCTTACAATAACACGGTACATGCTGGTACAAAGATAACACTCATGGAAACTCTTTTCGGATTTGTATCAGAAATCCCTAGCAGCCTACAGCATAAACCGGAACCAGTGTACAACACGGGTAAGTATCATTCGGTGTTGCGGTTCAAGTTACGAAAGGCGTTTGAACTGGCAAAGGAAAACTTACTCAAAAGTAAGTTATCTGCGAAAAAGTATTATTACCAGACAACCAGTCCGATAGCCATGCATGTGAGGGATAAGGCCTTGGTTAAGGAATTAGCTCGAGTAGGGAAGATGGCTTCAATTTTCAAAGGTGTAACGTAGAGCTTGTCAGGCGGCAGATCTGCCTACATCCACTCTTACTTGGATATAGACGGGTACCGCGTCCGACACTTCCTTGCTACAAAAAATCATGTCCGGGATATGCGTGGGCTACACAGCGAGTATGCCGCTATCGATCAGCCGGCTTGGGGTGGTTCTTGCCACCCACATCCCTTCAATGCTTGTTAAGCTGTGCATGATCAACAGAATAGCTGACCAGACAGACAGACGGACAGAAAAAAAAGGAAAGGAACTTCCGAGTGACTGCAGACGGACAGACGGACAAAAAAAACGAAGATCCATGCGGGCTTCCTTCTCCTTGTGGAACCTACAAGCCTAGAAAGAAGAAAAAGTAATTTATTCAATGCTGGAAAAGAAAAGAGCGAAAAACCTCAGCAACGCCGAACAATTCTCAAACAACCCGGAGAGCTCTGCAATGCCGGCGAGAGAGAAGAATGAGAGAGAGAGAGAGCAGAGGAAGCTCCAGATGAAGTTGGAACTTCAGCTTTGGGGATTGTTTCGAGCCGAATCGCCCCCATCCACCCTGGCTTAGCCTCGAAAGCATCGGTAACAGTCTTAGCCCCCATTATTTGCGGTGTGGCTAGCTAGCGCGATCCATCAGTCGTCCACCCCTCATACGGCGAGGTCTAACCGATCATTGTAACACTCAAACCAATGGCTATAATAATCATAATATCAGAAGAGAAAAGGAAAAGAAAGATCTTAAGTTAAAATCAAAATGGAAATAAAGTTTAAAAGAAAAGAAAATGTGTACTCATATGAACAGCTGACTACTTTAATTTATTCGTTAGGATACGCAATTCGACGGCGATTCACCTCATTGAGTAACAAAGGAAGCACTTTATGACTTAATCTACGTTCTTAGACCCTGCTAGCTATCTTAGTCTAAGTGAAACATATGTAGCTGTGTTCATGCAAATAAAAAAAAACATAATAAAAAAACATCTGTTGCAACATTGTACGCTTTGCCAATAATAATTCAAATATATTAAAGCAAAATGTAAACAAAGATATAAGAGATTTTAAGCATGCTTAACTAAATACGATACCTACGTTCTACCGGTTGGCAGCTGTGACATCCCACGCTGGACTGGAACTTGCTGGTAGGGTGCACCCAACTTTTCTTTCTTGACTGCAACAGGACAAGTACACTTCTGCGACGTTCCCTTTTCTTCGTGTGTTTTGGGCGCATTGGCCTCTTTTTTTTTTCTTTTTTTTTTTAGGTGGGTACATTGACCTCTTTTTTTTGATTTGTATTTCTTGTTCTGTAAATAAGAAAAGATCAAAATAGTTCTGGAGCCACTAAACTAATGATATTTTTTTCACATTTTTCAGATAATCAACGCACATTTGTCGCCTCTGCTCAGCGCAGGTAATTTGTAAAAAGGAATATATCCAAAAGTCACCTAACTAATAATAATTTGATTTCGGGTAATCGGCGCACATTTCGCCCCACTGCTCAGCGCAGGTAATTAATAATTCCTAATTCTAGAGTCACTGCACTACTAATAACTTTTCTTACTTTCAGATAATTTACGCAAAAGGCCGCCTCTGCTCGGCGCAGGTAATTACCAGATAAGACATGAACACATAATAAATCTAGAGTCACTACACTAGTGATATTTTTCTCACTTTCAGGTAATCCACCCGTGATTTCCAAACAACTTAAAAGAAAATCGGAAAACGGCCCAACTACAGTATTTAGTTGACGCGAACTCAGTTTTCTATTCACTTTTCTTTAATTTTCTTTTGTTCTTTTTCAACAGTTTCCTACTATCACAGAAACTTACTGGACGTGCGTCGACCGACCACCGTACTTTACCAAGGTTCAACATCAACTACCCGAGTTCACGCCGTCTCCCTACCCCTAGGAGCAGAATGAACGTAGCTACCACGCACGCAAATGTCACGCAGGAGTAAGTTATAAGGCAATGACAAGAAGTGAGCGCAATGAACGTAGCCAACGGTGCCTTGACGCAGAAGTAAGGCAACTTTCAAAGCAATTGCCGTGCGTTGACATATGTCACCTGATATAAAATTCTGTTTGTTTTAAAAGTTTGTACAGAATGAGTTTTGAAGAAACTTTAATTATGGAGGTGAAAAAACATCCTGTTCTGATAAGAAATCTTCGGGCGGATATTAAAATATCCAATTAAAATGTAGAATATGGGATTGCGACAAGCTTGTCTTCAACAGGTAAAAAGATTTAGCAATATAAATTTTTGAAAATGTAATAAATAAAAATCTATAAATATATAGCTGAAGACTGTCAACGTCGTTGGAAGTCTCTAAGAGACCGATTTTCAAAGGAATCAAATAATAGAGATTTACCATCAGGTAGTGCAGCAATCAAGGTGGTGGGGTGGGAGTATTACACTTCATTAGGAAGGAACATATTAAGCCCAGGAAGTAATAAAACATATTTTGTGTTGATTCGCAGTAACTTATTTCTTAATAATAAATTTTTCAGATCGAGAGGAAATTACTCAGATGTGGGAGATGAAAACATCGATTTGTCTTTGGATGAAGACTTCACGAGTTTGAAGAGGCGGAGATCGACTTCAAAAACAGATCCCAATCACGACTCATTCACTTCCCTTGAAGGGTCTGAGACTCTGGAAAGTGAGCAAAGCTCTTGCTAAATACCAGAAAGAAAAAAAAGAGTAAAACAGGAAGACCTGAATAGCGAGCTTTTAGAGACAATGGGTGCCTTCAAGGATTATCTTAGGACGAAACCGAAGAGCCCTGCGCCACAGCCACCCCCAGAACCGAATGCTGTCTTTATGCAATCTGCGACAGCCAAAATTTCGACTTTGAACCAAGACAACCAAAAAAGGGCAAGAGCCGAAATCTTAAAGTATTTAGCAGACTTGCAATTGCAGCAAATAATCAATACAAATTAAACTACTCGTAATTATATTCAAAATGAAAAAAAAAAATAGCATTACTGAATATCACTTTTATTTTCGCAGAAAACTTTGCAATCCGTCCTAAACGTGTTCACAGATGAAGTACACTATGTCTGGATATTATTGGTCAACTTGAAAATTATTGGCCAACCTTTGTGTTGTGTGTATTTAATATAGCGTGCTTGTTTACAATAAATTTTTAATTTTTAAATAATACTTTGATGTGTAGATGTGTTTTGAAGGTGTTGACAGGACAGCTTTATTTTATTTTATTTTGCCTTTCGATGGCCCCCTCTTTCATTAATACTCCATCAGTGTATCTCTCAACTGGAATGCTTTTCCGGTAGCGTTGTTTGAGTCTGTAACGGAGTTTCGGTGGGATGGCTGCGGATAGCTCGTCGGACCAGGGTTTATTAAAAATGAAACTCCTTCAGTTACAATATAAATAAAATATTTCTTTATTTGAAAAAAAAATAGCCTACTAGTTACACAGCTAACTTAATTTAGCTCTATTTATCACCTATACTAGAGACTATGTAGTGGTAAGGGAAACTTCACACGGCTCACCACTACTAGAATAATTCTGGACTTAATACTAAAGAGACTAGTTCTTACAAATTCAATATATGTATATCCTAGACCTAGGTATCCTATACTGAAACTAGGTAGTGGTAAGGGGAACTTCACACGGCTTACCACTATGCTAATAATTCTAAATTCAACATTATAATAACCTGAGAGGATGAGGATGAGGACGGATGGTACGGGGAAAATCACACGACGTACCAAGAATATGTTAAGGCGGGATGGTTCACACTAACCTTAACACCACGGATGAGGACGGATGGTACGGGGAAAATCACACGACGTACCAAGGAGATGTTAAGGCGGGATGGTTCACGCTAACCTTAACACCACGGATGAGGACGGATGGTACGGGGGAAAATCACACGACGTACCAAGGATATGTTAAGGCGGGATGGTTCACGCTAAACTTAACACAACGGATTTGGATGAGGACGGATGGTACGGGGAAAGTCACACGACGTACCAAGGAAATGTTAAGGCGGGATAGTTCACGCTAACCTTAACAACACGGATGAGGACGGATGGTACGGGGAAAAATCACACGACGTACCAAGGATGTGTTACGGCGGGATGGTTCACGCTAACGTTAACACAACGGATGGGGATGAGGACGGATGGTACGGGGAAAGTCACCGAACGTACCAAGGAAGTGTTAAGGCGGGATGGTTCACGCTAACCTTAACACCACGGATGAGGGCGGATGTTTTAAGAAAATGCACGGGGATTATTCACACGGCGTGCAAGGGTTTGCTAGTGTGGGAATTTCGCGCTCCACTAGTCACCCAGTAAAATGTCTGATCACCTAACTCGTCGAGCTCGCTGACCAGACTGATTTCTGTGGGCGAATGGCGCCTATGGCAGCTTGTTGGCATGCCCCAGTTGCGTGGTTACTTGAACTTAAGTTCAAGTTTTAATTAAATAACCCAGTGGCGGGCAAAAAATAATTTAATTCGGTTTAAAATTTATAACTTTGTTACAAGCCAATTTTGATTGTTTCGAAAGTTTGGCTTACTTCCTTCCGCCATTCTCCCGGTTGTACATTGCCTTCCGCATCTTCCCAGTCAGCAAAACGTGGTGGATTAGAAGTTGTGTTTAATTTATTAAGCATTATAAAATTGTGCAAAGCAACAGTAGCAAGAACAATTTTCTCGGCGTTTTCTGGGATGCAGTGCATATTTGTTTGGAGCACTCTCTTTCTGGCAACAAGAATCCCGAATGCATTTTCAATTACTACGCGAGCCCTAGAAAGCCTGTAATTGAAAATTCTCTTTCGTTTTGCCAAAAGCTTTCCAGAATAAGGGCGCATAATATTGGTTTTAAGCGGGAATGCCGGATCTGCAACAAAAAATAGAGGAAATATTGTATCCGATTTAGGGAGAATAGAATTTGCTGGCAAAGGCAATTCATCCCGTAGAAGCAGCTTTCCAAATTTTGAATGTTGTAGGACTCCTAAAATTTAAACAATATCTTCATATTTTACTTCAAGCTTGTTAATCTTCAGCATCTTACCGCCATCGCTCTGGCTGCCATACGCTCCAACATCTATAGCAGTAAAACAATAGTGAGCATCACACGCTGCCAACAACACAATGCTGAAGCTATTCTTAAAGTTGTAGAAATTTGAACCACTCTTGGGTGGACATCTTATGTGAATATGCTTCCCATCTAGAGCACCTATGCAATTGGGCATATCCCAAATGTTTTCGAAATCCTTCATTATGTCGTTATAATCTTGATTAATTAATTGGCTAACATAAATTGGAGATAAAGCATTCCACAGAACATCGCACGTTTCTAGAATTATTTGTTTACAGTGGAATTCGCCATTTTATAACTCCACGCCAGAAAGGAAGAAAGGATAGTTCCAAAATGGAATAGCCTGGTTAGGATGGTGACTAGAAATCACTGGCTCTTTGTGATGTCTGGTGAGATTAAACTGGAGGTGAACTGTAAGAATATGCCAACGACGATCGGAAAGCTGTCATCCAGAGGTGTGCTAATAGTAGAAGAGCAGTGTCACCTGCAGATAAGAGATTGGCTGATAAACTCGGATACAGCGCTAAGCGCAACATAACACTTTGGCAGCCAACTAGTTCGGACTTGCCAGCCTGGGACATCATTACAAAGCAATCGAACTCACGCAAACCAGAAGTTTTAGAAAATGGGAAAAACGAGGTGAAGCTGCTAGCAACCGACAATTTCAGTCAGGCGAAGGGATAAGGAATCTGAGATAAAAAGGGTTCAGGAAGCTATCCAGAAAGAGGAGACTATCAGACAAATCATTCCTCATCATATCCACTTGGCCGCTACATCAATTACTGGGTGTTTATGCATCGTTGCCCTTGCAATATTAGCAGTAATTCTGATTCATCTAAGACGTTGCAAGAAGAAACAGACATTGAAGGACATCAGTCGACGTTCAAAACTGCCAAACATCCAGATGTCACAACCAATTCGAACTACATAAAAGGAGCCGCGGCTCGAGGAACAAGACGCCAACATTAGCATCGAAATTACCCCCACAACCGCCCATATACCTGCCACAGCCCTGCCAAACGTCGTGAAAAAACAACTGGTACATTTGAAGTGACCACATTAGGGTAGTAGAAAATTTATAAATAGAAGTGGTAGGATAGTTTTGTAAAATATAGGGGGCAATCCTTTTAGTTTACTACACTAGATGAAGAAATTTGTAAGTATTGTAAAAATTAGGATAGATAAATAGCTATTGGGAAAATGTTAGATAATGATGGTATAAGGAAATATTTTGTATAAAGGTTGTGGTATGAAATATTCCACTAACTACAAAAAATGTCAGAAAGAAATTTAAATAAGTTAACTGAATTGGAAAACCACATAGATAAATTACAAGAAGATAACAAAGAATAAGAATAAAGACAAAAACGGAAAGTAGTTGTAAGAAGACGATATAAACGAACTTAGATGTGAGACGAAAATAAGGAAAATTAAAAAGCAAGTATACAGTTATTGTTGTTACTGCTGTTAATTGAAAACAAAAGAGCATATAAGAGATGAAATACAAACAAAAAGGAAAAGAACAAAATCAAAATGTAATAGAAATCACGAAATCAAATTAAAGTCAATGAAATCTGTAAAATAGGAAAGTAAGAAAATTTGAGAATAATTATGTAAATGAATCTGAACCGAACGAAGATTAAAATATTCTCAATTGTTAATTAAGACTGTTGCTCTCTCCAGATTGCGGAAACTAGTTTTTCCAAGGGGGGAGGAATGTGATGGCCCAACATACGGAAGATTCTTCCAGCAGCCAAAGGCATTACAGCGAATTAATTAGCAATTGCTAAACAATAACCTCGCATGGTATTGTTCTGCAACTGTCGGTTGTTTTGCTGATTAGCCCAACAGCTGGCTGCGATGAGCGCTTAGTGAAGCAATCGACGATTAAGATAATAATTTACCTCGCATGGTAATTATTGTGTAAGGCGATTGTTTACAACTAAGCCACTCTGGTGCTGCAACCGGTAGAACAAACGACAAGGTTGTTGTAGACAAGGTTGTTGTCATTTGTTTACATCCGCGTTGAGAGTACAAGTTCACTTCCGGATATTGGGACAATAAAAGATCAATGACTAGTCTGGCGAGTGCCGTTAATTGTTCAGTCGCGATTCAACTTTGTCTTAGATATCAAGTTAATTTTTAATTTTAAAAGTTTTAAGATAGGTCAGTTTGGTTTATGCTAATAAAGAAACTGTTTTAAAAGAAATTAGAGTATCGTTTTAATTACTGGATTTGTTAAGTCTATTGCTTTTGAGACACGACAAGGGAATGCGAAACGATTTCCAATATTTTGTTTTTAAAAGGTGGTGGTGCTGGTGCAAGTTCTATAGGCAATTCATAAACTCTTTCCGTTGTTGGATGCGTTCTGGGTGTTTCTATTGAAGAAATGGTGGCAACCTCGTGTGGGATAGCAGTAGGGGCGGATGATGTTATAATTGGAGAGGATATATTTATCGTAGAACGTGATTTTGATATTTTTGAGGATGATTTTCCTATCCAATATAAATAAATTCCTACGACTATTAGAAAGGCAGTTAGTAACGAGAGAAGCCCGGTGTTAGTATATGTAAAAATTTTATGAGCAGACTGTACCTTTTCGAGTTTTGCATGCCTTATTTCATTGTCTAATTCTTTGAAATTTAGAGCAGCATTTTTAAGTACTTCTTGAAAGTTGGGGTGTGATGAGGTTATGGTTATATTTCTTAGTTTGGTTGCGTTAAAGATAGATAGCCTGAGTGAGGAGTCCTCGAAATTTAATTTGGTAAGGGAAAGGTTTGCATACACATACGTATTCAGTACATTAATTGACCTCTTGCGGGCAGCTTCCAGTGTCCTAGGGTAAATTTGCAAGATGCATTAAGATGTAAGATGCCAGGCCCGGAGAGAGTCTTTTGGAAAAGTCTGTTAGGACATTGAGCTTGTAGAATTTTTTCTTCGTGGAATACAAACAGCCAGTGGTTTGGGGCGGTTAATTCCGTCACAACATTGGGAGGCTGAGGTAATAATTTTACTGGACATGTGAGGACATTTTCATTTGGGCTTCTATAAAGGCTGTTAACACATGATTCCGGTAATTGGTGGCCAATAGAATGGGGCTTACTCTGTCTGCAGAGATAGAGTTCAGTTTCTCGATATGTCGGTAGAAGACGACATAAAGTATTGAGCTCACTTTGAAACATAACGTCGGCCTGCTGAGTAATATTATTTTTGAAAAGATAATCATCGCCAATATCTAATAAAGCGTAGACTCCATCGGTTTTTTGGAACGGAAGGGGGTGAATTTTGCTGATGTAAAAATCTGGCGCGGTACCTACGGATATAACAATTTTAATAGGTATATGATCGGGCAGGTAGAGTTTTTGTACCGATATTACCTCATTAATAATGGAAGTATCTCGAAGTAAATGGTTAATCTGGGAATACAGGGTTATGTTGTTATATAACTTTTCCAAGTTATCTGAACGTAAAAGAAGTGGGTGTAACCGGTGTTGTTGTAAGGTATTTATAATTGTGAAAATTTTCGAAAGAATGTTTAGTACATGCTATAACTGAGATAACATTATAAGAATAATCTCGTTCAGTTCAGCTTGTATTCTATTTCTATGAGTTTCCGCGTCAAAGTCGCTCATAGTGCCATTAACTTCTAGAAGAAAACTATTGACCACCTGTATTAAGTGGTCGTGATTTTCTTGTCAAGTCTAGTATTGGCGACGATAGCGATTAAAAATTTGACTTCATTAAAGTGAGTTGTTTTTCTAGAAGATGAATGAATTGATCTTCTTGGTTTTCTAACGCGTCGAGGCGACTGTAGGTATTGTTGGCATCGTCATTATCCATTGTACCAAACAAAAACTTGTTGCTCACTTTCCCACCAATATCCAAAAACCCTCGTTTTTCGCGATGTCACGCTAAGAAGGACGTCAATTCAGATATTTATTCTTGGACGTCTATTATATTTCTTTTAAATAAACTATCCTAGAAATTGCACCTACCGTCTTTATTTTTACCTTTGAAACTGCGCAAGTTTAATATGTTGTCATCGCAGTACCTCAGAAAATCAATGGTTGCTATCCAATTAGGCATTTTCATGCGAGTGACGTCCACGTCGTGTGGTAAAATACTACAGTTCCTATTGGTTCCATCAAGACTTCCCTTTCCGGCTCCAGTAGTTTTATGTCGAAGGGAGTACTGGTGATCCATTGCCACGTAAGTGTGGTCATTAGAAAGCGGAGTATTTTCATACCTAAGAAAATTCAGCGGTTACGACAGATTCTTTGATTGTATATTTAAATAGAGATAAAGAAGACGAAGAGAAAAAACAGAATAAGGGGAAAAAATATTTGTTTGCATTAATTATTTCCAAAGCTTTAATCTATAATTATGTACACGCCGTTTACCGTTTTTAATTCGTATCACCGTATTTACTTCTGAAGGCACTTCATTTACATTGTACGGCCTTAACCATTCAGGAGAAAACTTTCCTTTTTTAACCGGGTTGTTTAGCAGCACTTGGTCGCCAATATCGAAAATTAAAGGCCGAGCCATTTTGTCATATCGTGTTTTGTACTACTCTTTACTTTGTAGTAAATTATTACGCTCAGTTGCATATGCTTGTTGTACATTAATTCTTAGTTTAAAGTAATAGTCTTCAAAGTTGTATACTGGTTCAGGATCTCGTTGCACATTGTTAGGAATTTCCGCAGTGAAACCGAACAAACAGTCCATAGGCGTTAGCTTAGTTCCTCTATGTTTGCTGTTAGTTCGTACAAACATTGCTGCCCTAAGATGTTCATCCCATGTACGGGGGTTAGACTTATCGAAAATTTCCAGATACTCGACCAAAGGCCTATGAGAGCGCTCCAAAGCTCCATTGCTTTGCGGATGGTACGCGGTAGTCTGTATTTTCTTGACCTTAAGCATTTTACATACTCTTTTGAACCCATCGCCTGTAAAGTTTGTCCCTTAACTAGTACCTTGGCGATTCTGTCGCGCGTTATTATTTCATTAAAGAATGCCTTCGCTACTGTTCACGCTTCTGCATCTGGTATAGCGACACAGTCCACGAACCTCGTCAAATCATCCTCGAACGTTAAGATATACTTATTACTTTCACTCGTTTCTTCTTAAGGGCCTACAAGGTCCAAATAAACTTTCTCGAAAGGTTCGCGAGCGGTGTCTGTTATTACCATGCTCATTTTATTTTTACGGCTAGATTTATAACGTTGACTTTTTACTTACATCTAACGGCAACTTAACTAAAGAGTCATGAGGATTTTGCGATTCAAAATTTCTACTTCGTTAAGGCTCTTGTTTATGTTTCAGAAAGTTACTGCCAATCGGGGTGGATTCCGATTGGCGCCTTCAAGTTTCCCGAGTTTTCTTGTTCTTCTTCCCATCGTCTTTTCGTAGCGCAATTAAATACTGTATGGCCATGCCTTTCGCAGAAATCGCAAGTGACGATTACCTGTCTTACTTCCGAGGGTCGATCACTTACTCGCCTACAGATTCTTGCATCGTGACGCGAAGTCTTACACCTTTGACAATAGATCGAGTTGTGGGAGGCTCTGCAGTCTCTACTCAAACGATTTGGTTGTCCACACTTAAAGCAGGTAATGGGGGCTGAGTTTCGTGGAGGAGCACCATGTGCGGTACGTCTAGGATACTGGAAGCTTTCATATCGTGTTCGGGGCGGGTGATTTTGTTCTTGGTACTGATAATTCTGTGGATACATGCGCACTCTTGGACGTTCTGACAAGTGTGAAAAAGGTCTACGGCTATTTAGCCCATTCCAATTTATTTCGCTTTGGCCAGGGAGATTATTTACACTACCAAAATGAAAGTCATTGGAGTTTACACTACCAAAAGAGAAGTTATTGGAGTTTACACCACCGTAAATTTGATTTTTCGTGTCTTCCATAAAGCAAACCTTTTTATTAAATCTGTAAAGTTTGAACTATCTGACATGCAGGCATATTGCTTGAGTGCCTTACTTAAAAGTCCTCTCCTAAAAACTTGTGTGGCCATATTTTGATATTCTTTATCATTGGTTCTGGATCTGTTTTGCATTTTTGTCTCAAGTTCAGCTCGCATTCTTCTAGGCGTTGCTTTACTAGTTAACCAAACTGTCTCACAGTTTCTCCATTGAGTTGCCTACAGCTTTGCATGTCATGGGTGAGACCTCCTAAATTTTTACAGGGAAAGCAATAGGCGGTTAAGGTCTCCTGCAATTCCTCCCATGTTTTAAAACTGGTATTCTTGCAAAGCTCATAAGGAATTTTGCGCAATTTTAATTTGGGGAGAAAAGATAAGAAAATTGCCTTCTCTTCTTCATACAAAGAATTGCAGTACGCCTGAGAAATATTCAAAAACACATGTAAATCGGATTCTGCTGTTGAAGATGGCTCACCGGAAAATATTGGCACCATTTTGTTTATGGTATCTATTATGGTGGACGTTGATTCGCATTGAAAAGTCTTGCTAAGACTGGTGCTGTTATTGGGGTTAGACATTGTTCCAGAAAGAGTTGGAGTTTGTGTTATTACGGAAGGTGGAGAAGTTACTTGGAAGTGTTCCAAGTCAGTGAAAAGATCTTGATTTTTCCGAACCAACTGCTTAACTAAGGTGGTTCCTTTCGCAATTTTTTCACAGAATGCCCCAATCTGGTTGTCCTTTTCTTCAGCGGTTTTAAAGTGTAGATCAGTAGCCGTGGTTGAATGGACTGAATTTATGAAGGTTTGGTCAGAGCTCGCAGTGGGAGTAGGAGGTTTCGCTATTCTATGACCTGATCGCAGTACTGTTTCTCCAAGGGGTTCCATATCACCTAACAGAAAACTTACTTCCCTATT
Organism: Dioctria linearis; assembly: GCA_963930735.1. NCBI lineage: Eukaryota > Metazoa > Arthropoda > Insecta > Diptera > Asilidae > Dioctria > Dioctria linearis. The sequence goes on along the minus strand of OZ005743.1, from coordinate 56,480,808 downwards.
TTTGGGCTTAGGGGCATCTGCCCCTTCTAATCTAGACATGCGCTATACCGACAAAATAAAAGAGTTTTATGATTTCACTCATGAAATTGCATCTAGAAGCTCAAAATTTAGTTAAAAGAACTATTGCATTTAATTCAGACACAGTAAACAAAGTAATCTTTAGACAATGCAATTTCTAATTTTTAGGTAACTATAGAACAAAATTCAGAAATTCTATATTGGGGTAAAAAAAAATCACTGATTCCGTATCATCAGAAAAAATTAATTACAATTACTTACATAAACGAAAATTCTTTTGGTAAAATAAAATTCAGAAAATCTAGCGCATCTTAACACTTTTATAGAATTATATATCATATAATAAAATTAAAAATAAATAGAAGGTAACTATATACCCACACAGTGGGACTGTAGGAATGGCCCTAGGTCATCCCGATATTGCCCTAGGACGTATTCAAGATCCTCTTACGACATCCGAATGTCCGGGGTTGGGATATTCTCTGTACATCCCAATTGCATCCTGTCTTTTAAACTTAGGTTGTCCTCGGGATAGACATAAGCATAAAACAGGAGGACGTAAGCTGTCCATCGGACACTCGTAGTTTTGTCACCTGACGTACGTAGTACTTCAAATTTACCATTTAGAGCGAATAGTACATGAACGAAGGATGGCCGCAGGACACTTTTAGTATTAATGAAGGACGTCGGCTGTCCATCGGACACTCGTAGTTTTCTCACCTGACGTACGTAGTACGTCAAATTAACCATTTGGAGCGAATAGTACATGAACGAAGGATGGCCGCAGGACACTTTTAGTATTAATGGAGGACGTAGGCTGTCCATTGGACACTCGTAGTCTTTCCACCTGACGTACGTAGTACGTCAAATTTATCATATAGAGCGAATAGTACATGAACGAAGGATGGCCGTAGGAGACCTTTAGTATTAATAGGAGACGTACAAAGTCGATATGCTAAGCTCTTCGCTAAACCATGCGAAGTAGAGTATTCAATCGAAATTACGAAATTAGCTATCAAATGTTAATATTTCTAACTGATATGCAGTGAAATTTTAAAGTATCTACTCTTGAGTATCTATTGAACAATTTTAGTGTAGGAGTAAGTGTAGATAAGCAGTTCACAAGATCGTTAAATTTATAAAATTACTTTTATTGTACTCAGCAGTTTTTTATAAGTAACATATGAATATTAGAATATCAAATTATAAAATTTTGGTAGTAAACGTTATTTCTTCTTCAACTGTTCTTCTTTCTTCTCAGTTCATTTCACTGTTTGACTTTCGCCTACATAATAAATAAATGCATTAGAATAACTAAAAATATATTTTCAACACTATAATTTATTTACTTTTTACTATCCCTTGTTATTCTTTCGGCAGCGTGACGTAACCAAGTTTGAATTGGTTTTTCCACTTCTTTATTGGTAACACTGGTGGTTCCAGGATCAGATCGAACGATTTCTGTTGAAATGTACATACAAAATTTTCTTAGTTTACTTAGTTTGCTGTTCCAACATTATAAAATTTTAATGGGGATTTCTGCAAAATAAAATTTATAAAAGAAAGTGAATATGAATCTTATAGGTGATTTATAAACAAAATCAACGTCCACGGTGGTACGTACTATTTTTCGATAGTAGTTCTTATCTTCCCGAAGTCGAGCATCAAAGCTTTCTATTTCATTAATATTTTTTATAGGAAATTCTTCAAGAATACTTTGTTCATCTATTTCTGGTGTCACTTCCTCGTTAATATTTTTTTTAAGCAACAAATCTAAGATCTGCTTTTGATTTTCTAATACTATTTCAATTTTGTAGTCCGTCATTTTTATAAGCCTCTTCGTTCCCTTAAAAAGTTCACTGCAACCTTTATTAAGAAAACTTTAGTTTACGATTTCCTTAAATTATATATTTGTTATATGAGCATAAAATTTCAGCCTTTCAAATTGTCAAAGCACTACTAAATTTCAACTTACCATTACACTTCTCTCTCAGCGAAGCTGGAGTTGAACATTGTGGTGATTTTTGAATTTCAGGAGAACGAGGTATCCTACACAGAGTGGTTTGTCTCGAACGATTAGATGTCACAGCAAGAGTTTCTACAGATAATAAATCATTTTCTTGTTAGTTTGTAATTAGTGAATTTTCACCTGGAAGAATATTAGTACCAACCCCGCTGAATTTTCTACTTGCCAAAGTAGGAAACGGTGGCAACCTCTTTTTTAAATTTTCACTTATGTCCTCCTCATTCTCCGAATCACCAGTAGACACAACAGGTCTCTTTCTATATTTTAGTCTTCCACAATCTTTAGTTTCAGTATCTTCAGTATTAATATCAGATGTGTACAATGATATCCTTAATTTTTCTTTTGCACTTTCATAAGATCCAGATATTAAAAGAGATATAAAATAGAGAGCATATTCCGCAATAAAAATTAGCTTAAAGCGTGGTCTTGCCATCTTCTGTATGCTTTGTTAATTAAACTAACCTAATTAAAAATTAGTTATTTTACTACAGTTCACAAAAAATTAAAAGATTATAGAATTTATATTATATAAAATACGATAAGGTAAACGTTTATTTTCAGTTAATATTGTTATTGTATACGAAATGGAAAAAAATCAAGGCATTAAATAGTATTTAGCAATAGTTGATTAAGCTGGTGATACCAGAAAAAAGTACTTACTTGCACCGCCAAGTATTCTTTTAATAGTGCATAATTTCCAATTATCTCCAACTGATTCAGATGATCTCACAGCTTTATCGTGTTGAAAACTATTTTTTTTTATTTGGACAGTGACATTGAAATTTATTTCAGACATCCAGTTTTTTGGAACACACTCAACACCGTCATCAAATGCAATTATAATAAATTGTTCTTCACTCATATTTATCTACAGAAATTTGATTCAAATAAAAATAAACTATATCAAATTTATTCCAAATTTTGTTCTCTGCCATGTTATAAGCTGAGGACTAAATAGTCATCATTAATAGTCATCATCATAACCTTTTTTTGAATAAATTCAAGAGGCCACGCGTGATAGTAATCATAAATCATGCTTACTTTATAAACATTAACAGTGGATGACACGCACGGGTCTTCATAATAGTTGTCAACCCTTTCAAATTGTTTTCCAATCATTAGAAATTTATTTTCCTTGGTAGACTTAGCTATATTCGAAACTGTTATGACTTTTCCGTTTTTCAAGATACAACAACCATTAGTTCTATCGTTCGCTTTAATTTCAAATTCATCGGATTTTATCCGTTTATATTGAGGATTAGTTGTATTTTTTCGAGAGGACCAGAAGTATGGAGCGACGTCATACAAGGGTAAAATCCATCGCTTTTTTTCCCGATTATTTTCTATTTCAATTTTTGAAATTTCTGCATAATGACAACCAATTTGCTGCAATGGCTTTTCTGATTTCCTGACCATTTTCTTTAAAACCTGCATATAGTTTTCAAAACAAAATGCGCTTTAATTTTCGACACAACCGAAATTCCTGACATCATCTGAGATATGAGTTAGATTATGTACATTATGCGTAATATAATGTTCTCCATACAATATTCCAAAACTTTCTACAAAATGTTGTATTAGATTTTTTGCATAATCAATGTATTCATTATTTATGTATTCTGGACTACATAGAATCCTGAAAGCAACGTGCAATGTTATGAAGTATTCATAAAGTACTTCATTCAAGATATTAGATAATATAAAGGGTCTTGTATATAACAAGAATTGCCTGTACTCTGTGGCTTTCCACACTTTTACATATTGCAATGATCTAGGCGTCCTGGCAAATTCCAGTGGAATATACTGTCTCATTTTATCTAATAACGTTGAAATTTCTTCTACTTTCCTATGTGGTAATCGCACTTTTAAATCTCCTTTAATCCAAATATATATTAGTCTCCTCATCACACCAAGGCATACAAAATGCATACCTATAGTCTAAAGTAATATTAGTTACGAGTAAGGTATCTTTTGTAGTATTGTCTGTTTAGTATGATAATTTTCGTCCGAACGGTTCAAAAAGTCTTCATCGCTCCTTTTACGTGCTTGTGGCGGAGGAGAACTATATTCTCCTTCAACCGTACATTTTGTGCAACTCGAGTAAGCTCCATGCCCTTTTACTCCTAATAAAAATGACTTAGCAGGAGCATTGCAAACTATGTGTTTAATACGAAAAGGAAGAACTCGATCGAAAGGTTCGATTCCATTTTCCACAAGAAATGCAGCTTCATTTACAAATTCGTTTAAAAGCTCATTTGCGTCTGATGGTTTTTTATTACCATGGAAAAGTCCAATTAGGAATACTATCTTATAGGTATTAATTTTTCCAAGTATTGGCCAAAATCAGCTTCCAGAGGATCTGCTTAATGGTAATCCATCGACATTTATCGTGACATCGATTTTATTCATTTTTTTCGTCTGTTCTTCATTACAAATGCGATGAATCCCCTCCAATATTCCAAAATGCAAGTATTCCCCTGGGTGAACTTTTTTAACTAACAACTTTCGAGGTGTACGCAATAATGTTCTAGCATCAAGAGGCAAATCATTATAACATTTATGGCTTTGAAGAATTTTTAATAACGCAGAAATGGCCGTATGCGACACGGTGTATTTGACTCCCCATTTCCCTAAATGAGCACGCGTATTTATAGATGAGTCTATTTTCTCCAAACTATTAGAATTTTCAAAGAAAAGGTCCGTATTTTGCCTTACGTTATTTGACCATTCGCAGGATCCCGTGGAGGTATAAACATCATTGTAATCGTTTTCATAAGCCATTGGTGCGTCTTTTCTACACTGTATGGATCTATCAACGGTTTGTACATTCTCGCTGGAACAACTTTCTACCGAACACAAATTAGTATCGTATGTAAGCTTTGAGTTTAATTTTAATTTGTACGAGTCTTCGTAAATGACGTTTGCTCATATCTTTTATTAATTTTCTTTTAGGCATTATTGAGCCTTATTAACACTATATATAAAAATTTTCGTAAATGAAAGCAGAAGAAGGGAAAAATTTCAAAATTGTATTCTGGATATAGCTTATTTATTATTATTGTGTTATTCTTATCTGCAAACATAAATATTATTTGATTTACCACTACTCACTTGCTTAACTTTTTATACAGTGGAATAAATCTATCCTAAATATTTCAATGTATTCAAACATTGGAATAAACCAGAACGAACGGGAGATATTAACAAACAGTAGAAAGTAAAAGTGAGAGTAAACTGCGTTTGTAGATAGGTGCTCCGACGTTACAATCTTGCAATCTGCAGATGGATAAAACTGGCAAGTTTTCTTTATCAAAATCAATAAATTTTATTTTCTACCACAATAGCTTATGCAAAAGATATTTTGTTCTTCTTTGAATTAATTTTGTTATATATCGTACAAAACTTAACAAAACCATTATAAAAAGATTCCTTCAAATTTAATTTTCTTAAATCTGTTTCATATAGAAAAATATTTAATACAACTAGCTTACGCAATTTCTACTAAAAATGTTATACATACTAACAATTCCAAGATTGATCATTTAATTTTTGAGCAGAGTAAAGTTAATTAAATCAAATATCTATCACGAAAAACATGCAAACTTTTGGAGAAATACGTACGAAATGCTTCCTCACACATAATGTACAAAAAACCCACTTCAGTACTGGCGTTTCAGCATACAGAAGCAGGGCAGCATGTTTCCTAGCCCTTGTAATAGAAATGAGAGAAAATGGGATAAATACACTTCAGAACGGATAACACAAGCCGTGATTGTAATACCTTAATTGTAGCACATTGAAAGATTTCCACAAAAGATCATATTTTCATCCGACATATTTTTTATGTATAAACAAAAATTCTGATTCTGATGAACGGGCATTGATTAAATCTGTACTTCACATTTTATTTGATACATACTCACTTCATTAAAGAAAAATTACTCACAATAAGATTTGCACTCTACTTTCTACTTCATAAACTGATGAACTCCAAATCGCAACTGAATAACTGATGGATCTATCAAATAACATATGCCGTACAGTTTTAATCAATTCCAGTTCATCAGAATTTCCGTTCATATGTACCTAAATAAAAATAGGATGAAAATGGGATCCCAATGGGATCTCTTTTCGCTGTATTCGATGGAAATCTTTGAATGTGCAAACTTTCTGTTAAACACGTACGAAATACTTCTTCACACATAATGTATAAGCAGCCGCTTCAATACTGGCGTTTCAACATACAGAAGCAGGGCAACATGTTTCCTAGCCCTTGTATTATAAATGAGAGAAAATGGGATAAATACACTGCAGAACGGATAACACAAGCCGTGATTGTGATACCTTGTAGCATATTCAAGGATTTCAGCAAAATATCGTATTGTGCTCCTATTTTCATCCTACATATTTTTTATGTATAAACAAAAATTCTGATTCTGATGAACTGGCATTGATTAAAACTGTACTTCACATTTTTTTTGAAGCTCAGATGTGGAGTCCTTACAGGATATCCGACGGACTTGTTTTTCGGATGAAGGGCCGATAGTCCCGCACGTATATACTGAGGACAACCTTCCGCACTAATAATGGGATAATCCGTTAAATATCGCAAAACTAGGGCTTTAGAGATGTACTGCCGACAAACTGTTTTCCTGGGACCATTTGCGGATGGCCAGGATCAAGAAGGGATTTCCTACGGACAGGCTGTGTTGTGTGGGTAACTGTGTACTATATTTTTGTATGCTTTATTCCTAAACTCACTTTTGTCTTAATCCTTCTATTTTGAAAGGCTGCTGGCGGCTCTATTTTCTGGCAAGTTAACTTCTTCCTCAATCATTGTATTTAGGTTGCCTGCGGGCTGTTCTGTTTCTTAATAGTTTTTACGTCTTCCTCAATCACTGTATGTTTATAGGCGGTTATTTCCTGGCAGATTTCGTCTCTTCCTCACTTTTTTTTATTTTAATTAGATGCTGGCTGCTATAATTCTTGTTTACACTGGTTTTATATTTTGTAAATCGTAGATAGCCTCGTTCTCGCTTTTAAGTAGGTTTGGTTTCGAATATAGCGCCTTTAACACCAGTTAAAGTTTAGTAGACGATTATAATTTAAGGTCTACTTCAACGCTATCTAATTATTGCGAATCCTACCGGCTGCACCAAATGTGGTGTTTGATTTTGTACACCGCGAGAAAAAGGGATGTGTGGGCATTAACTACGATTGAAAATTCACTTTTGAATTTATTTATTCAAAATAACAACAAATCACGTTATAATTTATTTATTTATCTTTTCTTTTTTTTCTGTAATGAATCCGTTTAACTTATTATTTTATCTATCGTGAGCAATTCACTTTATGAGTCCAAAATTTATAACTTATTTATTTATGCTGTCGCAATTCACTTTATAGCTAAGGCACTTATATTTTATTTATTTTTCTGGTCTTCAATTTACTTTAAATCTCAGCAACCGACCTGTTTGGACTTTTTTCTCAAAAACTGCCGCGACGCTCACCATACTCAAGAAAAATATAAACTTATTCAGCACTCGAAATTAATAAGTTCATTTAAAAAAATGCACAATCGACTACACGTAATTTCTGTGCCAGAATTTATTGATGTTTCCAAACAAGATTATTTTTACTTCCTACTTCACTTTGTTTACCTGCGAAGTAGGCCATTATTGCGAAGGTAAGTCACTCTGCAATAAATTCTGATAAACCACTAAGTCATTTTTTATTCATGCTGACCGGGCATTGATCAGTGCCCGTAAAATGCTTTTATTTTATTTATCTTTGCAATTGTTACGATTGCAAAGAAACTTACATATGGGTTAATTTATAACATGAAAACATTCAGAAAAACGTTTTGAAATTAATCTTCGCTAAATGAGGAAATAATTTTAGAACAAACGCGTGGCTTCTGGAACCTTTCTCGTAACTTTAAACTAGTACAGAAATGCGATGATTAATTGGAATGACTTCGATCAATTTCAGTATTTCAAGCAATTTTAAAGCTCAACTTGAACAATACCGAAATGTTATGCTTAAATAAAATAAAATAAAGTGTACCAATTTCAGACTTAAATGCGTCGCATCTGAAAACTTTGTCGTAACTGTATACTAGTACAGAAATGCGATGATTAATTGGAAAACCCTCGATCAATTTCAGAACCTCATGCAATTTTAAAATTCCACTTGTACAATAACGAAATGTTATGCTTAATTAAAATAAAAAAAAGTGTACCAATTTCAGAATTAAATGCGTGGCTTTGTAACCTTTCTCGAAAATATATACTAGTACAGAAATGCGATGATTAATTGGAATAACTTCGATCAATTTCTTTTTTTAATTTTAATTTAATTTTTACTGGAATAAATTTTTTGAAAAACTGGTAAATCAGTGTCTTTTCAGCCGTCATAAAATTGTTCTAAGATATCTCCATGCAGCACGTAATAGCAATTTAGTTAACTAGAAAAAGGCAGAAAATAAAATAAGTAAAAAACGAGTTTTCAAACAAAACTGAGGCCAACCCGCATGAAAAAGAAGAAAATAAACTTTTCTTCACACACAGAGGTGGACTCAGATTTATTGATTGGGACATTTCTCTTGAATATTCTTTCTCTTCATGAATCAAATCACTTATTACCTCTGATTGATCATACTGAAATATATCGGTGATTGTCAGCGAATAAAATCTGAGTCATTGTAGAATATAAAGATGAGTATTAATAATAAAAATATCGAAAATAAAAGTAAATAGAAGTTATGTACGACATTATATGATAAAGAAAGTACAAAATAAATAAATTTTATAGTATTATAATGATATTTATAAAAAAAACAAAAAGGAGCTCATTGGCGATGTGACAAAGACCTTTCGTATGGACTCACTCGAGCACCGCCTCAATGTTGGTTGCCTTTCGCTCCTATATTGTTACATGCATGGTCAGTGTTCTGATGAAATGTCTGGTTTTATCCCTAATTCCTGTATGTGAATCTCACACTGAACATCGTTTTGCCCTTCAAAATTTTAAATAAATGTAAATTTTTAATTTCTGTATTTCACAAAGATAAAATTTATGGTGATTCATGAATTGGAATAAAATACATTTCCGCGGTTTTACTAAATAAAATGGATGATTGGGAAGCTTTACACTTCCACTATTTACAAACAAAATGAATAATCTAACATCTCCTTTGACTTTCAGGAGTGGCAAAGAACATTGACCAACTTTCTTCGTTCCGAGTAGTAACCACTTGATAATCTGTTCGGCTCGTATCTTTTAAATGATAAAGTTTGTGCATTTGATATTTGCAAGTGGTCGCGAGTGTCTTCTAATGTTTGTTCACTGTTCAGCATATACCATTTGTAAAGCATAGTTGCCCCCACCCCAACCCCTCACAAGAATCCTTGATCCGCCACTGATGTAGTATAAAAATTAATACTTTAATACTACAGAACCAAAAATATTTTTTTTATTTTCTTTCTATAATTATACATTTACGCGACGTAAGTAAAAACAAAAATTTTATTGAACACGAATATAATTGTAAAAAAAAAAATTATAATATGCTGTTATAACGTTTCATACGAGGCAGAAATTATTATTTTAAAAGTAATGTAAGAAATTCATTAAGCGAAACTCACTCTATTTGAAATTAATAGAAGACGAGCCGAAAGTTAAAAAAAAATTGGACAATATTTCAATAAGTTGATGAAGAAATACAATAAAAATACTTAACATATTTAATAACAATCCAAAAATTCAAAAAAATATAAATATATTATATAAATCTAATTATATCCAAATAAACTTAAATGTTAGTTTTAACCGCATTTGAGAAAACATATTTTCTTTAATGGTCGAACACTTTTTATACGGTGGGAAGGATGTTGTGAATCAGGCAATCCACAACAACAAATATTCAATAATATTCAATAATAATTTAATATAACAATAAATAAATAAATCATTATGTATGCCTCCCATATATCTTGTTTACGCTAGCCATTCTTTAGTCACATTTTCCATCAACTAAAGCTCATATTTCAATTCTTGCCCACACAAATGTTTTGTATTGCAACAATAAAATCCTGAGTAGCGCATTTTTCACACAAATTAGTGTACATATGCGCGTATTAAGCATATTCGCTTTGTGCTATCGCTTCTGAGTGAAGACCAGATACGAAGAGTCGAGTAAGAATATTTGCGGCGCGCGCTCCTCAAAAATCCCTCACGGATTTAATCACAGTTTGCTACTCTAAATTAGATCTAGAATTTATACTAACTTGTATTTGAAAAAGTGGTTACTACAGAATTAAAGTCTTTTCTTCTAATTTGGCAAACAAAAGGTTGTGTTTTTTCACTATTTTCCTTCGTTTTCCCTAGCTATGCAACAAAAGAAGAAATGTAAGGCATGAATTTATAGTATGACGGATATATGTATTAACAATAGGTCTGCATGCTGGTATATATAATGGTGAATTACTTGATGATAGGTACGTAATTTATAGAAGAGATAGGAACTTGGAACTCTCCGGGAAAAAGGATGGCGGTGGGTGTCTCATAGCAGTTAGACGTGATTTTAACTCTCGTAGTGTGAGAGCTAGTCTCGGACGTGGGAGGGAGTGCCGGTTTTTAATGGACAACTCAGTTCTTTAAATTCAAATATAAAATTTTATTAAATAATTCATTAATTCATTGGCTTAAACTAATATCACAAAATTAATTTACAATAAAATTCAGAACTAAACTAACCTACAAACTACCACAAAAATTCAATAAAAAGTTCAAGTAAAATAAATCAAAATAAAACAAAACAAATTAAAAATTGAAATTAAAATTCTGGTGAATCCTGTTCCGGGTTATGATCAATTATTCTTTCTGAAACAAAGATAGAAGAATACCAGAATTAGTTAGCTGTCATTAGAATGATTGAAATGTTGATGCTGCTAGTGCGTGAGGGCACAAGGGCAGCAAAATGCTTCTACAAAAAAACTAATTCAGATTAGCCTCCTGGTGTAGATCTACTGTATCACAGGTGGTAACAATATGTTTCTATAAGGTAGAAGCCCTTTTATGGTGCGTGAGGGCACAAAGTAAGTAAAATACTTCTGCTCGTACGTGAGGGCACAAGGAAGTAAAGTGCTGTAATTTTAACCTAGTCAGATTAGTCTCTGACTGTATTCTGAGCGTGCGCAGAAATGTAGCAATATGCTACTATAACGAAGAATGAAGATTAGTCTTTGCAGCAGAGCTATTCCTCTGTAAATATGAGCAGGAGATGTAGCAGATTATTCTCTGCGCAGAATTATTCTTCTGCTTAGGTGTAGGTAGGAATATTGCAGACTAATCTCTGCGCAGAATTATTCTTCTGCTTAGGTGTGGAATGGATATTTTTGCAGATTAATCTCTGCGCAGAATTAATCTTCTGCTTAGGTGTGGGATGGAATTTTTTGGAATTGATAGGATTTTCGGATTATCCTCTGAAGTATAGAATTAATCTTCTATAATGAATTTGGGAATATTCTTGTATTTAGATTAGTCTCTAAACCAGATGAGCTCTGGACCAAGAATGATTTTCTGCTGCGGCTCGTCGCCTTTTATAGCCGCCGCGTCCAGTTATGAGTTCTCGGCTTTCGGTGCTGCCCTAGCGACGTTTATATCATTTGCATTGAGGCGAAGGCGAAGCCAGCTGATTAGAGTAATGTCACTTGATGACATTGCAAAATGTGTAAATATTGCTGCATTTTGATAATATTTATGTTTTTTTTTGTATTTATTCGCTCTTTTGATTATTTTTAGATAAAATACGGGCCATGATGGAAGAAGTTCAGCCCGAAATGAGAAATATCGCTGCATTTTCGTTTGTTAGCAGTAATTTTGAGGTTGTGGAACTGCCAGAGATAATTAGTATTTAGGTAAGTGTTCTTGTTTATAACTTTTTAAGATTTAAATACTTTGTGTATTCCGTTTCTTTCTTTTCTTGGAATTAATAGTTCGTCGAGGGATTTGAACTACGTCTGTGGACAGAACATCCTCCCGCCTCAAAAGAAAAAAAGGAAAAACTATAAATAATAAACTTACATTTTGTCTGGTGGAATATGTACATCCTATTTCCTTTCTTTGACAACTTTAGCGTTACGTCTCCAGGAAGACTCCATTTAAAAAAAAACTCTTGGCGTTCCTGATTCTGTCCCAGGGTGTTTTTGTAGTTTCGAGTAACTTTGTGACAATCGGCGTGGCAACAATTTTCCCAATTAGAGTAGAGTAGCTGGGGAATCCTTGCATTGTCGTCTGAGGTGTTAGGTTGCTGTTACGTGTTGCAGGCGCGTATCCAGACCGGGAGTCTAGGGGGGTCACAACTAAAATGTTCGCTCCTAAAATTTTTTTTAATCATATTTACGTTATATCACAAAATCCAATTTTCGGTTTGATTTGGAAAACCTATCGTTAATATTATGTCGATCTCAGGGTGGACATTAAGGACTCATAACCGATACGCCTTTTCGTGCAGAGATTGCAGAAATATTTGCTGTCGGAAGCATTTCTGTCACCGGTGAAGTGACTGAGCGTGAGTTTGCACCCTGAGTCACATAGGAATGGAGTAGAAGTACATGATATTTTACTGACTATTTCTTCAGATGGAAAGTTAACTGATCTTGCGTTCTTCTGAAAACGTTGTAAATAGTCTTATCAGTCTTCCGCTTTACATTTTCGCTACTATTTCTACCTCCATCGCTAACTAATATAGCAAGTTTATCCTTCTCCTACAAATATAAAGTAAACGTGAAGTTAAATTAAACAACACTAGGTACTTGAATTAATACGAAAGTCCAAGCCAAGTAGCACCAACTATCACAGAGGAAAGCTACTGGATTTTATTTTTATAGTTTTGCCGTAAAAATTCTGACGTATAATTATCGAATCTATTTTGGCGGCACTCGAATCAATCCAATTGAAGGCTTTGAGCCACCAAGAGTGTATAAAAATATTGTAGAAAAATTTTCAAGTAAACTTCTAAGAACAAAATGTATGTGTGCCAACGCTCATAAATATCTTTAGCTACCAAGCCCAGCTAAGGCACCTAAATCAATATAACTGTTTGGAGCCATGTTGAATGCTTGTGCCCTTGTCCGAAAGAGTGAACCACCAGAATCAATCCACCAATTCGTTTGGACCGTTGTCGGTGAATTGTTATTCATTAAAATTCCTAAGAACAATTTGCAAGTATTTTTCTAAGAAAAATTTAATGCTTGCCTACTAACGTAATAATTTTGAATAACTCAGACTTCAATCAGTGTCGCTAAGAAAAATCAACGGTTGGCTATACGTTGATGATTGCATGGAACTAGGGTTCTACTGGAAGCACGCAAATCAAAATTAGTTAAGTCAGTTTGTATGCTTCTGTTGCGAGCACCCCACCAAGTTGTCCTGTCATCGATTCTATGTCGGAAAATCAGACCGCTGACCAATTCTTAGAAACAATAACACTTTCAAATCTCGAAACTGTGTGTTTTGCATCTATGGGAGTACTCCGCGCAACAAAAATATAAAAGCATCATAATAATCGGGCTGCTATGCATTGCGTGCCATTTTCTAAACAATCAAACACTAAAATAAATATGTAGTATTCCAAAATTATTTTCCATTCTGTGATACGTATGATAGATGACTTTCGACACTATATAAAACACAAGAAAATTATAAAGAAATCGTACACGTTTCAAAGGCGAAGAGCTATGAGCGATTGACAATTATTACCCACTCACTATTACTACTCAAAAGAAGACAAACAAACGCCAATCCCAGGGCTAGCTGTCGCCGCAGATTGCAAAAGAGTGTTACAGCACCAGCATTAATCGCCGGCGTCAGCTACACATTGTGTCCATACCATACGAAAAGCGGTCTGTCACACTTTTACAACTCACTACAGTTCAGCGTCCCATTCAATTCACCGCGAAGGTGAGCCAGTGCTTTGGGAGGGGTCATGATTCCCGTGACCCTCCCGCTGTATACGCGCCTGACGTGTTGTGCTGATCACTGGTTCTGGCAGTGTAGTGCTCTGTGTGGGCACAGGTGGTGTATTTATGGCAACTGGTCCTGTTTCCGTAATCATGCTTAAGTCTGGCATACTTATCATTGGTTTATTTGAGTCCCTTTGTTTGGGAATTTGTGGCTTTGTTGGAATGTAAATTCCTGGGCAGCATTTATTCGGCCGCGATGTAGCTCTTGGTTTGTTGTCTACTTTAGCATCCAGCTTTGGCATGCTCAATGGCTTAGAGCATGATGCTGTAGGAAGCCTTGGCCGAGTTGGTACCCGAGTTTCTGGCCGGTACTCTCTTGACCTCGGTTTAAATTTGAGGCTATCATTGTTTTCAGCTTTATTAAGTAAGAACATTTTAATTTCAGGCGATGCCAGCCATGCCTCAAATGGCCTTGCCTTCCTCTTAATAGGCGAGGAATGTAGCAATGAGCAATGAGCAATAGACTTTGGTGGGGATAATTGATGATTGTCAGGAAATGTTGGTGAGAGGGAGAGGATAGTTTTTTGAAATAGGACGGGTGAGAATAATATAATCATTTTGATTATTGGATGAGGAGGAAACAGGTCTGACATCTTTTGCTTCAGTTCGTATTACTGGGGAAAATGCTCTTGCATGACTGGTGCAATATGAGAAGTAGGCTTTGGATGATAGTGATGCCATCTAGTGGTGAGAGGTTTAGTATCTCTGTCATCAAGTTCAGTTTTTGTTTTGTTAGATTGTAAAGTTATTGACACTGAACGAGATGGCGGCACTTTTGTTTCATTTTTCCATTTTGTGTTGATAGTGGAAGAGTTGTTAACGTATAGTGCTTCTTTGTTTCACTTGGTGTATTTCTCCAGTTTTGTCTCTGAGCAATGTGGTGTAGAGGTGTATTATGATTCTTGGTGGACACATATTCATATTTTGCGGGGAGTAGGAGTTAACTTGTATGCACTTGATGTTTTGGTGAACATATTGGCGTGGTGGAGTATTCCCAAACTCTCTTTAGTTTCTTATCCAACTTGGGGTTTGTAACGGAGAGCTTGTCAGCCGACAGATATACCTACATTCACTTGTACCTGAATGTAGATACATACTGCATCCGACACCTCTTTGTTACAAAATCATATCCAGGATATGTGTGGGTGGCTGCACAGCAAATATGCCGCTAGCGATCAGCCGGCTTGGGGTGGTTCTTGCCACCCACATCCCTTCAATGCTTGTTAAGCTGTGCAAAATCGTCAACATAACTGATCAGACAGACGGACGGACAGAAAAAGAAAGATCTAATGCAGGCTTCCTTCTCTTGGTGGAACCTGAAAGCCTAAAAAGAAGAAAATTGATTTTATTTATATGCTGCAAAAAGAAGGAGAATAGAAGACCTCAGCAACGCCGAACAAGTGTTAATTCACCCGGAGAGTTTACAACGCTGGCAAATGAGCGATGGAGAGAGAGTGAGAGAGCTGAAAGGGGTCTCTGATGTTGTTGAGACTCCGGCTTTGGGTAATGTTGGGCCCAATCGCCCCCATCCACCCTGGCTAAGCCTCCAAAGCCGTTTCGAAATGCTCAGCCCCATCTGTACGTGTTTTACATCTATTGCCGTGTGTGTGTGGAAACGACCTCCCTCCTGTCCGCGACATCCCCTTTATGGGACTACTCACTCCATCGCTCTGAATTCGTTACCAACCTGTAAATAAAAGAAGAAAGCAACTTGGAGAAGGGCGGCCAAAGGTGACCAAAATAAATCACCCAAAAGAAAAAGGAAAGCGTATCAAGAAACTCAAAATTTCATTAAGTCCAAATCAAAATAATTTATTTATTGTGGTCGTTCAAGCATATGAATCACTAACGAGGGAGGAAACCCGATCACAAAAAGACCAAAATGGTATATATAAAAAAACTAAAGGAAACAAAGTCTCCGGTTAAGATTAATCTAGATCTGAATCCTTACGACTAGCCCTAATAAGCGCTTTCCTATTATGTGACTTATCGAACCCTGTGATCGACGCCTAAACTTAGATGTACACTAATTGATTTTAACACTGTAAAATTAGGAACAAAAGAACACAAAGCAAATAAGAATACTTAGAGAAAATTTGAACTAACCTTGTGGTCCGCTATGGACTTACATGACTTACATAACACCTGATTCAATCATATTCGGGGTTTCCTCCTGTACCAAAATGGTTGGACACTGGTTTTTTCCAACTATCCACTAGCTGCTTCAGAACTACGTTTAAGTCTGAGTTTACCTTCTCGCTTCCCTGCTCCCTCGGATATGTAAGAGCAAAATGTCTTGCCGTGTCTTCTGCCACAGGGGTACTCCCTTGCCGATATAAATCCAACTTGCCGTCACGCAGGACAAATTTTCAAAATGATCTTTGTTACGTTCTAGGAAACTTTTCCTCAAATTTTCTCTCAGGTTCGCCACTACTATGGCATATAAGACTCACCGTCGCACAGGTAAATATTTCAAATAATGCAAATTATATATGCACAGTATTCATACTAAAATTTTCTTTCAGTTCACCAGTAGAAGGATCTTTAGGAAAATCACTGTCGCACAGGTAAATATTCCATTTAATTCAAATTCACCAATCGAAAGATATACAAGAAAATCACTGTCGCAGGTAAATATTCTAATTAATGCAAATTACGACTGCACAGAATGAATCAAGCAAAATTTTCTCTTCAGTTCACTAATAGAAAGATCTACATGGAAAATCACAGTCGCACAGGTATGTAATCCAATCAATAACATTCATGATTAAAAAAAAAAATCACTGCCGCACAGGTAAGTTATCCAATTAATAAAACTTAAAAATGTGCAGCGTTAACACCAAAATTTTCTTTCAGTTCGCTATCAGAAAGGTCTTTAGGAAAAATCGCGAATGCACAGGTAAATATTCTAATTAACAAAATTCACGACCAGAATGAATAAACTAAAATTTTTCCTTTCAGTCCACAAAAGCAAAAAAAACTCTAAAGACTAATTTTTAAATAAAGAGGAATCACGACTAAATTTTTCTGCGACCGTTCTCGTTCAAAGCCAAAAGACAACTCCCGACTACACGCAGTCTCCCTACATTGCCAACGTTCTTCTCAGAATTTTTTCGTTCTTTTTTTCAAGCCTGCTGCAACACATTGCATGATGGCATCACGCGATCTGTTACAGCTAGGCGAATTGCCGTTTTCGTCGCTTTGATGTGGTTGACTAGCGGTAAGTTTTAAACGAAAAATTGTATTTTGTGTTCATTTTGCACATTGTAGAATTTTTCGACTGAAGATATTCTGCTGTTGGTGTTGTTTATTTTAGACCTGGACTTGTATGCGGGTATGTATGGATATTTTTTTTTCCAGGAATTTTTTTTTTTAATATGAAGAAGTAGCATAGGGCTACTTCTTGTAAATATATAGATTTTATCTTCTATTTTTCCAGGAATTTTTTTGTACTATGGAGAAGTAGCATAGGGCTACTTCTTGAAAATATATAAATTTTATCTTTTCAAGAATTTTCTAATATAAGGTAAGTAAGGGGGTATACGCTACAGGTTTGTCGTCGTATAGGTGGATAACACAGTCGTTGTCGTGCTCTTTACTTCTGGTACTCTTTCGACCAGAATCCATCCCAGTTCGGTGTTTTGGGCTGTAGGTGTATTGCTAGATCCTCTTCTAATTAATTATTTATTATTAATAAAACTTTATATTTGAATTGTTAAATCGACTGAGTTGTCATTCATAAAGCGGCATTTCCTCCCAGGTCCGAGACTAGCTCTCACATTGGTCCTTCAAAGCCGGATAACTCAGTCGATCAAATATAAAATTGAAATACATTGCTTTATATCACGTGATTCAAGCCTCTCCATTTAAAATGCCTACAGATGACGAACGCAGTATATCTGACGCCGGGGACGAAACCATTATCTCAGTATTAGAGTTGGTTGAGTCTCAAAAAGCGGTCAAAGACTTAATGGAAGACCTCTTTAAAAGGCATCAAAGAGACGGTAAAAAGAAAACTGTCAAATCGACAGAAACACGCCTACAAACGTTCACCGAATATTGGAAAGAATTCCAAACACGGCATAAGGTAATTCAAAAGAGAGCGACAAAGGCAGATCGCAAATTAGAATATTTCACGAAGGAGACATTTAGTGATGCACAGGAGTATTATATTGAAAAAGCAGCAAGCATGGAAGAGGATATAGACAAACTAACACCAACGCCTGTCAACAATTTTACTCAGACTCAGATGTCACATGCTAGCACAAATTCATGTAATAATGAAAGACTTCCCAGAATTAAACTTCCCACCTTCAATGGAGAATACTCTACGTGGATTTCATTCCACGATTTATTTAATTCGGTTATACACAACAACAATAATTTAAGAGACGTTGACAAGTTGTATTTTTTAAAAACTTATCTAATTGGAGAAGCTGAAAAATTGCTCAGGCATTATGAAATATGCGATGCAAATTATAAACCAGCTTGGCAACTCCTAAAAGAACGCTACTCAAATAAGCGAATGCTAGTCAACGTACAACTAAAAAAATTATTGTCTCTCCCATCCACAAATCATGATACTGCCGAAAGTTTCAAAAGGCTATTAGACAATATAACTGAGGCACTATTAGCATTACAAAACTTGGGAATAGAAACAAACAACTGGGATCCAATAATAATATATTTGACTGTACAAAAGTTACACTCAAACACTCACCAGTTATGGGAGCAGAGTCTCCACAACAGCACAGAATTACCTAAATTAAAAATATTAACTAAATTCTTAGAGTCTCGCTTCAGAACCTTGGAAATGATAGGAAATAAAAACACATTGCCAAATGCGACACAGAGAAAACCATTCTCGCCCAAACCATCGTATGGACTCTTGAACAAAACCAAGTGTTCAACACCAAGTCACCCACCTACAAAAAAATCCTCTTGTAGTCATTGCAAAGGTGATCACATAATATTCCATTGTCCAACCTTCAGAAATTCGACCATCCAACAACGACATGAAGTTGTTACTCATAAGCATTTATGCAAAAATTGCTTATCACCTAACCATACGACTTCAAATTGCACAAGCAATAAAAGATGTTATCATTGCAAGAAAATTCACAACACATTGCTTCATTACGAGCAAAACCATCCGGGTACAAAATCACCCATTCAGCATTCTCAGAGTTCAAATATGGAAATAAAGCAAGTCTCACCTACCGATAGAAGGAATGAACAACAAGTTCAAAATTTTTTAACTTCAAATCTGAAAAGGGCACTTCTTTCTACAGCCTTAATTAATATCATAGCACCATCCGGAATCACAACGACATTCCGAGCATTACTGGATTCTGGGTCACAAGTATCCATCATGACCGAAAGAGCCCTTAAGCGGTTACAGCTTAAAGGATCACCGACCACCCATCAACTCATTGGACTCGGCACTACACCCACCAATATTGCAGTTAGACAAGCGACTGTCATAATTAATTCCTTATACACCAAATTCAAAATAGAGAGCAATATGCTCATTATCAAAAAAATCACAGAGTTATTGCTAGCCCAAACTATCGAAGTATCAAACTGGAAGCACATCAGCAACCTAACGTTAGCAGATCCCACCTTCTCAATTCCAGGAGAAATTGATGTCTTTCTTGGTGTAGACATCTATGCCGCCATCATTAAAAATGGTATTAAACGAGGATCTGGCAACTCTCCAACAGCCCAAAATACAGAATTGGGCTGGATTCTTGTTGGAGCAGTACCAGAAGTTACGAGCGCAATTTCAACAGTGCTAGCCACCCACACTACAATTCATACTGAGGAAAACAATCAATTGAGAAAATTCTGGGAACTTGAAGAATGCACCACCCGACCCATATTATCACACGAAGATCAAATGTGTGAAACACTCTACAAAAATACAACAAGACGTCTATCCTCTGGTAAATACGAGGTTCATTTACCATTCAAGAGTCAAGATAGACCACAGCTTGGGCAATCTAGGAATATGGCGGTCAAACAATTCCTACAACTAGAGAAAAAATTATCCAATAATCCACCTATACATAAGCTATATAAGGATAACATAGATGAGTACATCCGTCTTGGCCACATGAAGCCTATCCCACCTACAATATTAGAAAATAAATCGTACGACAACATTCCCTTTTACTATTTACCACACCACGCTGTGCTAAAGGCAAGTCACTAAACGAGCAACTACTAGTTGGACTTACAATCCAACCAACGCTTTGGACCACTGTGTTGAGATAGCGTCTGTACAAATTCGCATTTACAGCGGACATCGAGAAAATGTACAGAGTGACTCAAATGACACCTCAACACCAAAATTTCCAACGTATAATATGGAGTGACAGTGCAAATGAAGAATTAAAAGAATTTATTCTCACTACTGTCACATTTGGAACTACACCAGCACCATATCTAGCTATCAGAACGCTACAGCAGCTAGCAAAGGATGAAGAGACCAATTATCCCCTCGCGGCAAAGAGCATCTTGCGAGACTTCTACGTGGACGATTTGGTCTCAGGAGCACACAGTCTGAGCGAATCTCGACAATTACAAAGTGAGCTTATTGAAGCTCTAGCCACAGGAACATTCAACTTGCGGAAATGGACAGCCAATCACCATGATCTTTTAAAGAATATACCAATGGACCACCGAGAGTTAAAAACGAATCTAGAATTCTCTGAACACGAGTCCATAAAAACTCTTGGCATTCATTGGTATCCAACCACAGACTGTTTCTCATTCAAGGTTAATATTCCCGAGGCGAAAAATTCCTATGCAAAACGAATAATATTATCGGAAGTCTCATCTCTTTTCGATCCATTGGGATGGCTGGCCCCATGCATAATCAATGCGAAAATCCTAATTCAGAGACTTTGGCTCTCACAATGCGACTGGGATGACGTAGTACCTATAGAACTTTCAAGAGAATGGAATAATTTTAAAGATCAACTACATGCTTTACAACAAATCCAGATTCCATGTTGGCTAGGTTACCAAAGTAATACAGCTGGTATTGAGCTCCACGGGTTTTGTGATGCCTCTAGTAAGGCGTATGCAGCAGTTCTATACCTAAAGAAACATGAAAACTCTAGAATACAATTAATAACTGCAAAAACCAAAGTCGCTCCCATAAAACCTGTCTCTCTACAACGCTTGGAACTATGTGGTGCTGTCTTACTCTCCCGACTCATCAAGGAAGTCACTAATGATTTAGAATTAAAGGAAGCTAAACTCATAGCTTGGACAGACTCCAAAATATTTCTAGCATAGTTGCAAAAGCACCCGTCTACTTGGAAAACGTTCGTGGCCAATCGTACATGCGAAATACATGAAAATATGCCACAAGCCATTTGGAAACATGTCCCCTCCAAGAACAAACCTGCCGATATAGCGTCTACGGGTAGTTTACCAATCACTCTAACAACAACATCTATGTGGTGGAATGGTCCAGACTGGCTACATCAAGATGAAAAATTCTGGCCTCAACAATCACCAGATGTACATACTCTCTTAGAATACAAAAAGACAAGGGCTCTCACTACTACTATCGATGAGCAACTAACTTTAGTACATAAATATTCATCATTTCAAAAAACCATAAAAATGATTGCATACTGTCTCAGGTTTATAAACGGCATGCGCAAAATACAGCCCACTACTCAGTATTTAACCGTCTTTGAGTTAAAAAGGGCAGAGCGATGTTTAATTAAACTCCTCCAGAAAATTTCCTTTCCGACCGTAGTCTCGAATTTGGAGAAAAAATTTCCTCTTCCAAAAAAGATTCGAATACTCTCCCTCAACCCCAAGCTCGACTCTGAAGGCATGTTGCGAGTTGGAGGTCGTCTCACAAATTCTCAATTAAATTACGACCAACAACACCCGATAATTCTCCCCAATAATCATCATGTAACCAATATACTTATATACCATATACATCATTACACCCTACACGGGGCACTCAAATCATATTGAGTACTATAAGAAATCACTATTGGTTATTAAATGCCCGCAATACAATTAGACATCGCATCCATAAATGTGTCGATTGTTTTCGATTCAATGCGAAGCCTAGCTCTCAGTTAATGAGCTCTCTACCCTCAGCAAGAGTTAAGGTATCTCTGCCTTTCTAACATGCTAGGGTAGATTACGCAGGTCCGCTTGACATAAAAACATCAACACTAAGAGGAGCAAAATTAACAAAGGCTTATATTTGTCTATTCATTTGCCTGGCCACCAAGGCCATACACATAGAACTTGTCTCAGACTTATCAACGCCGGCTTTCCTAGCCGCCCTTAAGCGATTTGTAGCACGAAGAGGCCTTTGCTCACACACTTACTCTGATCAAGGAACGAATTTCGTAGGAGCAAATCGACTTTTACAATCAAACGCAGAGAAGTCGATCAGAGCAATTGAAGTCGAGTTGGCCAACCAAGGTATAGCTTGGCATTTTAACCCTCCGGCAGCACCTCATTTTGGTGGCCTATGGGAATCTGGTGTAAAATCGACCAAACGCCATCTATAAAAAACCATTAAAGACGCAAAACTCACCTACGAAGAAGTATACACAATTTTAGTTCAAATTGAGGCATGTCTAAATGCCAGACCCCTTTCTCCTTTATCCAATGATGCAACAGATTACAACATCCTCATTCCTGGACACTTCCTAACAGGGCGTCATATTCTCACTATATTAGAACCTCCCCCACTTAATCCACAGCAACATCCTCTCAAGAGATGGCAGCACATCCAACGTCTTTCTAATAATTTTTGGAAGCAATGGTCAAGGGATTATTTGCATACTTTTCATCAACGACATAAATGGCAGACAGAGAAGCAAAACTTAAAAATAGGAACTCTCGTTTTAATAAAAGACGATCAAATTCCCATTGGCAAGTGGCCATTAGGGATAATAATTAACATTCACACTGGTCATAACGACTTAGTTAGAGCAGGCACTATAAAAACCCCAAAAAATATTCTCACCCGTCCTATTTCAAGAATTTGTCCTCTCCCCATTACCAACTCATCCCAATAACTATCCCCACCAAAATTTTGTGCTTTCTGGCAGTACCAAAATTCAAAATATCCGTTATTTTCAAATATAAATAAGGTCAGAATCCGCCAAAATTTACTTCAGTTTTGAAAGTTGTTCAGTGCGTTTCAAAATAGTGCTTTGTATTTATTTCGTTGAGTAGTGTCAATTATGGAAGAATTGCTGGAAATTTTTAACTCAGAGTCTTTAGACTCAGTGGATGTAGGCCTTGCACCTACACCTCCGGAGCTATTATCACCTCCTAAGCCAATCAGGCCAATAAGTCCACTGCCACCAACTCCAAAAAAAGGTAGAAAAATGCGATCAACAATTATACGACCACCTCCACACGAGATTCTACCACTAAAAAAGTTTGTCAGGACTTTCGAATCTAGACCGGTCACGTCTGACATAAAAAGGCTTCAAAGGCCGTCCAAAACAAGTGACAGCTTCAAGTTCAAGCCAAGACCTAGAGAACAGCATCCAGGAATTCGTGCCCAAACACAGCCTAGGCTGCCTACAGTACCACGCTCCACTCCATTAAGTATGCCGAAGCTGGATACAACAACTAACAAGAAAAATAGAATTCCTCCAAGGCAGAAGGAACACTACCCAACAACGTCACGATCGGCAAGGAAGAAACCTGCAACAACTACAGCACTACCGAGTCTGCCAGAAGACATGGAGTCATTAATATCTGTCAGTGAAGCAGGACCGGTTAGCATAAGCACATCACCTGTGTCCACACAGAGTGCTACAAAACCAGAGCCAGTGATCAGCGCTATACGCAACACCAGTCTATCACCTCAAACAATTATCATTGATCCACCGAGTCAATTTATGGACTCCCGGTATTCACTACCAGCACATAGTTTAAATCCGCCGATTACTCCTCCAAGGTAGTTCCAAAATCCTGCATCGAGTAGTAAAGAATCAGCTGACCAAGATTTAGGAATTCCAAAGGATCTAATTGGAAAAATTATTGCCACGCCAATTATCACTAAGTTGCTGGAGGCTACAAAGACACCTTGGGAAAAAATTAGGAATGCGAAATCTTTCATTAAATGGAGCCTTCCTGGAGGCGTAGAGATGAAGATGAAAAGGAAAAGAGAAAAAATGTACATATTCCATCAACCAAACGTAAGTTTACTTTTTCAATATATAAACATTTTATAGTTTTTGGTCCGGGAGGATGTTTGGGCCACGCATACATGTTGATGATCCCTCGATGTAAATCCCATCCACATTCCTAATCCTTCCCACGACGAAATATTTTTTCCTAAAAGAGAAAGGAAAAGAAAACACAAAGAAGGCAAGACTAATATAAATTAAAAGAAAACCACTTATCTGATTGTTGAAAACTTCCGTCCTTTGGTCCAGCGACGTCCAAACATTCCAAAGAACAGATTTTAGATCTAAAACATATAAAATTATTACTATTTTCAACAAAATTGTACAAAAACATCACAAACTTATCTAAATTATACATCCCTCCTGTATATTTACATTTTGTAATGTCACATCTTGAAATTACGTCAAATCATTTCGCCTCAGTCATCAAATCCAATAAACGTCGCTAGGGCAACACCGAGAGGCGAAAGCTCATAACTGGATGCCGCGGCTATAAAAGCCGACGAGCCGCAGCAGAAAATCATTCTTGGTCCAGAGCTCATCTGGTTTAGAGACTAATCTAAGCACAAGAATATTGCCAACCTCATTATAGAAGATTAATTCTATATTTCAGAGATTAATCTGAAAATCCTATTAATTCCAAATTTCCCACCTACACCTAAGCAGAAGAATAATTCTGCGCAGAGTTTAATCTGCAATATTCCTATTCACATCCAAGCAGAAGAATAATTCTGCGCAGAGATTAATCTGCAATATTCCTACCCACGCATAAGCAGAAGAATAATTCTGCGCAGAGATTAATCTGCAATTTTTAAGGTAGCATATTGCTACACGTCTGCGCACGCGCAAACTGTAGTCAGAGACTAATCTGACTAGCCTTTCTAGCACTTTGCTACCTTGGTGCCCTCACGTACAAGCAGAGGATTTAGATGCCTTTGTGCCCTCACGCACCAACAGCATCAACTTATTCTGTTTCTTTCATTCTGATGGAAAATTATTAATTCCGATTTCTTCTCTCTTTATTTCAGAAGGAATAAAATCCAGGATTAACACGATTGAATTTTAATTTCTTTATTTTTATTTGAATTTTTCTTTTTGAATTATATATTAGTTTGTAGGTTAGTTTTTAATTTTGAATTGTGAATTTTTATTGAAGTTGTTCTTGTGATATTAGTTAAGAAAGAGAAGTATTAATAAAATTTTATATTTGAATTGTTAAATCGACTGAGTTGTCATTTATAAACCGGCATTTCCTCCCAGTTCCGAGACTAGCTCTCACAGCCTATAACAAGCGACAAATCCTAGGAAGGCTTTTACGTCTTTTGCCTTCTTTGGGGTGGGATATGTTTTAAGGGCTTCGATCTTAGATGGGTCAGGATGTATTCCATCAGCACTAACTACATGGCCCAAATATCCTATTTTCTTTTGAAGGAAGTAACATTTATCGGGCTGCAACTTGAGCTTACTGTTTCGGAGTCTTTCGAAGACTTCGATTAATCTTTCGTTATGATGCTTCAAGCTGTATCCGTAGATGACTATATCATCTAGGTATACAAATCAGTGCAAGCCCTGCAATCCTGTTAGTACCGAGTTCATTAGTCTTTTGGAAGTATCCGGGGCTCCTTTAAGCCAAACTGCATTCGATTGAACTGATAATGGCCATAAGGAGTACTAAATGTAGTCTTTTCTGCACTTCCGTTGTCCATTGGTATCTGGTGGAAACCATTGGCCAGATCCAGAGTACTGAAATATTTGGCTCTGCCCAATTGATCTAAAATGTCAGTGATGTTGGGCAAGGGGTAAGCATCTTCCAGAGTTATGTCATTTAGCCTTCGGAAATCCACTACTACTCTCCACTTCTTGTTACCTTCATTGTCAGGTTTTTTTGGAACTAGCAGTAGCGGGGAATTCCAGGGACTTTTACTGAGGGTGATCATTCCTTCCTCTAGCATGTTATCAATCTGACAATTTATTTCCTGTCTCTGTGACTCGGGCAGCCTATATGGCTTGATATATACAGGGGGTTTGTCCGCTATAGTGGGTATATTGTGGCTGGCTTCATTTGTGTATGATAGTTTATCGCCTTCTAAAAGGAACAATTCGTTATAACGTCGACATATATCTAAAACTGATTGGCTTTCCTCCTTATTACAATCCTCTAGGTGAAGAATTTTTCCTAATTTTTCAAAACGATTGTGGCCCACGACTTCGTCTGGACCTATTGAGAAAATATCATAGTTCAAGGAATCACCCCATTCGCGATTCAGTTCACTAGCGGCTGTTTTTACTTCCTTTCATTACAGTTTAGTAGCAGAAGTCGTGTTCCTTCTTCATTGGGCCTTGTTATGATATTGTCCAGATACACTCATGGTTTAACCTCCTTATGTCTGCAGAGAGAATTTATTTTCCGTTTGACTGAGATTTCTACTATTTTTTCGGACCTTGTCCGTTTTTTTATCCTGGGTTTGGGGTAGTTGAGGCTCACAATTCACATAGGTTGTGGAGTTCTGATTTATTCCACGAGAATTAATATTCGTTGAACTTCTACATACCGAATTGCCCTCCCGGGAAATTTTAAATTTATTTCTTTGTATATTAGTGCCACTAGGGGGCTTCATTGTGCCGCTATGGAGGTTTAAATTGCCACTATGGGCCTTTATTATGCCGCTATGGGGCTTTAAGTTGCAACTATGGGCCTTTATTGTGCCGCTATGGGGCTTTAAATTGCCACTATGGACTTTTATTGTGCTGTGATGGGGCTTTAAATTGTTTTCAAAGAATGATCTTTGAATTTGAGCGTTTAAATTCAATTGTAGATAACTCTCTGCATAATTTATTATGCATTTGTATTTATTTAACAAATCGTTACCAAGTAAGCCATCGTGAACGACTGAAACATTTTCTTTTATGAGATGGAATTGGTGTTGTATAGAGAAGTATTGGATTTTCATATTACCAAAGGAGATTTCCACCGAAGTGAGATTATCTCCGGAGGGTGTAGTGATATTGCACTTAAGTCTTCGTACACTGGGGTTTCATCTTTTACTGAATTTAACTTATAAAGACTAACTTCAGCACCAGTGTCGACTTACAATGTGGGGTTTTTCTTTTTTGAAATATTTAGGGGAATTATTAAAGTTACTGCGTTTTGTGATACTTTTATGGATACTCGGATTGATGTTCCGGAGCCTGATGAGTTACGGCTTCTGTTACACGGGTGGAGGTGGCATTGTACTCCATCCACATTAGATCGTTTTCCGAACTATCCCTTGTTAACGTGTTCCTCCTTACTTGCCTGGCTGAAGCTGGATAGGCTGAGCGCGGAACAGGAAGTGCCTGCTGCTGGTATTGAGCGGGCGTATATTGGCCTTGCCTGCGATTTCTTTCGTCGCGGATACGAGTTCTACACTTGTTATTGTTATGATTAGGTTTGTGACAGTAAGTACACCTTAGCTGATGGACTTCCTTCATTATTTGGGGTCCAGGAGGATGGAACGAAGGAATAATTTTGTTGCGAAAACAAGTACCTTTCGAATGCCCTCTTTTTCCACAAGTTTCGCATGTCTGTATTATTTTGCCTGGTTCATTCCACCTAGCGAGCGCATCTAGACGTATGGAATGCTCTGAAGCGTAAGTAATTAACTTTCGAAGGTTAGTCTCTCCTTTCGATTTAACGATTACTCGAAGTTGTTCGTGTCTCAAACCGTCTTCGAACGTTCATACTGCGATTAGCTCATTTTCCTCTAACAGATATTTCTTTGCTGCAGGATCTTTAACGTTACTACTAGTTACGCTATTCAATTCTGTCAACAATCTGTTGAGTTTCTGTGCAAATTCCACTACATCTTCTCTAGTAGTTTGCTTCAGACGTAGGAGCTCTGCCTGGACTATTACTCTAGGACGCTCTACTTGGAATTGTTCTTTCAGGAATTCCCTAAATTCATCCCAGTTAGTGTGGTCACTATTTTTTACCACCTCATAAGCGGCACCAACTACTCTTGTTTTCAGAATATTTAGGAACAGTTTCTTCTCTGGCTCTCTTTAGCTGTACCGAACAGAGTGTCACAGCAGCCAATGAAACGGTCTAGTTCATTAGGATTGCCATCGAAGTTCGGTATCATTGTCCGGGCATCAAAAACAGCGATTTTTAACTCAGCTATTATTTTTATGAGCAACTTCATGGGTGTTTTCTCTTTTAGAGTGGTAAGTGATCTACTCCGTTTCTGGCTAGGATTTACTTTCACTGGCGGCAGAGAGGAGTAACTATTCCGTAGGGTCCTTATTTTGACGGTTAATGTAGTGCCCTTTGTGGGTATCAGTTATTCTAAGATGGCTTTTAACAACACCTACGAGTTCTGGCACGAAAATTCAAACCACAGTGCAAAACAAATGTCTGACAAGGATTTCACAATTCAATTAAAAACACGAACAAAAGCAGATTTCGATTATCTGTGGAGCCAAAACGCGAAAACAGTTCCTGTTCCGTCGCGGAACACTAATTAACAAATTAAGTATCCCTCGATGATAAAATTCTCCCACGGTGCCGCAGCAGCTAAAAAATAAACAAAACAAGGCATTCATAAAAACAATAAACAAATAAAAGTCTGAGATCATTCACGATCTGAGACTTTAATTAAAACTATAACTTACGCTACATATTGCGGATTAAATTAGGCCACGATGTCTCAAGGAAACCAAAAATCTGAAAAAGAAACATATTATTAATAAATATAAATAAAGATTTAAAACCTCACAAACTTACCTCCAACTGTTATGACTTTTGACATAACCAAAATGGCAGCTCATAGCATAGGGGAAAATATTCAGATTTGACTGATGACGTCACTAGCTGTCTAAATATATAAAAATCTCACGAACGACGCGAGCGTCATAGAAACGCCACCGGCAGACACAATTTCTTTTGGGTTTCTGCCTATAAATAGCGAGCTACTGGAAGTAGCAAGCCACTCGCATTTTGAGCAGTCGCCAAGACAGATTAAACCGAAATTAAGTCTTGTTTAACAAAATCTAAGGGAGACATTTGAGCCCGATATACTAATCTGTATTTAATTATTTTATTTTTTTTTTTCAGTTTTATTAGCAGGCAGAATATTTGAAGCCTAGCGTTTTTTCATATGAGCAGATCAAGCGAAGCTCATATTACTACCCATTTTTAATAGAATTAAAACTAATCGATAATTCAGTTTTTCAGGGTAAAAAGTCCAGCATCCAAGCATTGGAGCAATGCAAACGCCAATCCTTCTTTTAGTTATTATTTCATTTATGTTTTGAATTTTCTTTTTATTATTTCATGTATTTTTGAATTATTGTTTTTTTAATTTTTTGATTTTTCTTTGGTTGAATTCTTATCGTATCATTTGGATTGTATTATTTCGTTTAAATTTGGATTGACTAGCACTAAGGTTTAGGTTAAGAAGAATAGTTGTGAAGAATAAATAGAATATTGACATACCAAAAGACAACAGTTTTTTCAGTCTTATCCTTCCAACCGGCACCACCCCGAATTTCATGATTAAACCCATATTGGGATTTAACATTGGTCCTTCAAAGCCGGATAAGACTGCAAGAACAAAATGGCGGATGTCGATATTTTAATTTTAACACAACAAGCTCTACACGATCAAATTGATAAAGCCGGAATTAACCAAACCAAGGCAAATTCCGAAACTAAACAAGGAAAAGGGTATTATGCTACTCGCATTCAAACTCTTGAAAAGCTATGGCAAGCATTCACAGAGACGCATATAGCAATCTGGTCAGCCGAAAACGGCGCTGACAACGAATATGCCGAAGAGTTATACATCAATCTCATGTCGAAGTTGTCAGAAGAGCTGAATAGTCTTTTCCAGCACTGCCTAGCACACAGACAACACATCTACCAGGGCGAGAAACTCGGCTTCCGCCAATACAAATTCCAACATTTGATGGAAATTATAAATCATGGCATACATTCCATGACTTGTTCAACTCATTAATACATAAAGATCCAAATTTATCGAAAGTTCAAAAATTACATTACCTCAAACTCAGCGTTTCTCGGGAAGCGGAACGCTTACTATGCCTGTTTGAGGTAATCAGCACAAATTATACAAAAGCATGGGAACTACTACAAAAGATATTCGATAACAAGAGAGTTTTAGTGAATACTCACTTGAAATCACTGCTCAGTCCACCAGCAATCAAAACTGAATCTGCTAACGCCATTCGCTCTCTTCTAGATTTAACCGAAGAGAGCCTACATGAACTAAAATATTTGGGCTTACCAGTTGAACACTCGGATGCCATCCTAATATATAATCTTGTACAATGTCTCCCATCAAAAACACATCAACTATGGGAACATGAACAAGGATACAAGAACGAACTCCTGACATACGCCGATCTGTCAGTATTTCTAGAGACAAGATTTCGTATTCTAGAAGTCCTGCAAGAGTTTGAGAATAGTAAGGCACAAAATAGGAGTCCAAGTCATATCGAGGCACGCGTCCGTACTCGAGAGCCCCGCAGCGACTACAAAACAGATTCACACATCAGTGCATCCCAAAAAACCCACGCAAACAAAAATGCGTATTCATTCCTAAATAAACCTCACACATGTGCAATGTGCAAACAGAATCATTCTCTGTTTCATTGCACTTCATTTAGGAAATTACATCCAAAGGAGAGAATAAATCGTTCAACGAATTAAGTTATGTAAAAACTGCCTAGCAGCAGGGCATAACATCAACGGCTGCCCAAGCCAAAAAACATGCCTCCAATGCCAATGCGGCATAATTCTCTCCTACATTTAAATCAGCCATATGAGACTAACACAACGCAGAATCAGAGGCAAGCTGATGTGAAGCATACCGAGCCTAATGGCAGTATTGAACCAGCCATAAATACATTCTTTTCGACAAACGTCAGTCAAGCATTACTGTCAACTGCGTTAGTTAACATCGAAAGTCCGAATGGACAAATCTACACATTGAGGGCTCTAATAGATTCAGGATTTCAAGTATCCTTTATTACCGAAGCTGCTGGCAAACGTTTGGAATTTCAAACGAAGCCAAACCATGTTGAAGTCACGGGGTTAGGAAAAATACAAACGGCCCACGTCAACAAACACACAATGTTTAAGTTGGAGTCATTGCACACAAAATTTGAGATCAGGGTAAACGCACTAATACTCAAGAAAATTACGAACTACGTTCCAGCTGACACGATAGACACCAGCAAATTGCTTTATCTACAGCATTTGCTCCTAGCAGATTCCAGGTTTTACGCACCTGGTCCGATCGAGTTATTATTAGCAGCTGACGTCTATGCCGACATTATAGAGAGCGGAATTGTCAGGGGTGCACGAGGACAACCCACAGCTCAACACACGGAGCTAGGTTGGCCTTAAATGGGAAAAATAAAAAAGGGTGACAAAATCTCTACACTCACTGCACATATAAGCAGAAACAAAAACTCAAACCAACGAAGAAGAAGCAGAAACGTGCATCCCAGTGAGAAAATCCAGAAAAACTCACACCTACACCTAAGCCAAGGCACAAATCAGGGCAAGGTATCATATGAAGGAAGGAACTGTCAAAACAGATGCATAATAACAAAACCATCTGGACAAATTCAAAACAGCATGAAACCACATACACAATACAAGGATCCGACAAATCGAATCAGAACGAAACGGAACGAACCGAAACGGAAACAATCAAGTACTATATCAGCACTAGATTCGAAAAATGCCAAACTTACAATCAGGCATCAAGCATATACTGGTGCCGCCCATTTTCAAACCATGACAGTTTAAAAAACAGGAAACTTGCCCACTCCGAAAGGAACGCCATCTTGGGTATCCGACCACGAGGGAGTAAAAGGTACGGGCCTAACAAACATCTGAAGGTATCCTTAGATATATATCTATACAAGCTATATACATCCAATAGTTGTGACAACAGGTCACAAGTACAACAAGTGCTACAGTGCAGACTGCAGCACAAAATTCATCTGTCATCAGACAAAATAATTGCCAACTACCATCATCCAAATAGTCACTTTAGAACTGACAGTCAGCATTCACTTCAGTAACCACTTCAGGTATTACAAACGCTTTACGTTCGATCAACTGACAAGTCAGCAGGCGTTTACACTAGTCAGTGTAAGTATCAATTCTGCTGATGCAAAAAAAAAATAGTCTGCTACCCACACTCCTTAACGCGAAGCCAGTGCCATCTAGCCAAATTATTGGAAATCTTCCGGCAGCTCGAATTACTCCAACGCTAGCCTTCGCACATGCTGGAGTCGATTACGCCGGCCCTATCGAGATGAAAATGTCAAGATTGAGAAATGCCAAAATCGTAAAAGGCAATTTAAGTATCTTTGTGTGTATGGCTGCCAAGGCCATCCATATTGAGGTCGTGTCCGATTTGACGACAGCGGCATTCACCGCAGCATTGAAGCGATTCATAAGTCGCCGAGGCTTGTGTTCCCACATATATTCTGATTGCGGCACTAACTTTTTCGGCGCCAGTAAGGAATTATCTAGCCAGTTCAAAAATAATTTAAAGGAGTTTACACATTACAGTTCCAGTATCGAAGAACTGCCTGGTTTTCATGGCATTTTAATCCACCCTCAGCGCAAAATTTTGGCGGTTTATGTGAGGCTGGAGTCAAGGCAATCAAAACACATGTGAAACGCACGTTGAAAAATGCCATATTGACATTTGAAGAACTGTCAACTGTAACTTGTCAGATTGAAGCATGTGTAAACTCCCGACCGCAGTCTCCATTATCTAATGACCCAAGCGATTTCATTGTATTAACTCCCGGCCACTTTTTGGTCAATCGAAATTTAAAGGCAATACCTCAGCCATCTATGCCCCAGAGCATAACAACTCTTAAGCGCTGGCAATACATTCAGGCCCTGACACAATATTTTTGGAACCAATGGTCAAAGGAATATCTGACCAATTTACACTCCCGCAAAAATGGCAGACTCCTGAAGGTAACTTACAAATCAACGATTTGGTTTTAATTCAAGACCATCACTGTCCAACCACAAAATGGCCGATGGGTCGAATAATTCAAATTCACCCAGGACATGATAGAAGGGTTAGAGTCGCAACCGTAAAAACGCCGAATAATCAAGTAATTTGACCAATTACTAAATTATATAAGCTTCCCATATAAGCCAAAGCTTTCAAGAAATCGACAACAATATTCTACAATTTACTCACCCAAATATATAATAAATTATATCAAATACAACAACCCACACACTGTAGCACCAACTAGCAATAGTTTACTACCCACGTGCCCAGACGCACCAGCACAAAAACTTCACGACAAAATATTAATCAATGGATACTAGGATTAAGTTGTGCATAATAAACCCAATTATTGTAATAATATTTTATCAGAATTCATAGCACAAATTTATCCCCGAATACGCCAGCAAAGAGTAAAATGCTTGCATATTTTCCCATGTGAACGAAAATAAAAGCACTACAACAGCAGAAGCAAAAAAATGCAACCAACTTCACACTAATCCGCAAAACATCATTCGACAGAAGTAGACGCCAAGAATCGTACGCCATTAAGGATTCACACTTATTTTTGAGTTTTTCTTAGTTTTTTCGTTTCTTATTATTTTTTATTAGTTGGTTTTTTGGTTCTTTATTTTTTTCTGTTTTGAGTTTATATCGAAATTGGATTCATTACCATCTCTGGAGGATTGTCTTCTAACCGACGACCTACCCGATTTAGAAGGAATTCCAATTAAGTACAAATTAAGGCAAACAAGGATGCTAAGGCCACCGAAACAATATATACCCCCATTTGAGGCAGTGCCAGCCACAAAAGAAATTCGAGAAATGGCTAAGGACCCAGGCACTCGTATTCAAAATTACCCCCGAAGGCCTCCAACTGGGACAAGAAAAAATAGTATTATCGAATGTCCCATACAAGCTCCGACTCGTCCAAAACGGGCTAACCATAGAGAAGGCACCAGCCAAGCTCCACCAAGTCCTAAACGGACAAAAGGGGACATAATACCAGCTACAGCTCCAATGATACCACCAGTAGCTGCAGTGGTACCACCAGTTGTTCTAATGGTACCAGCAGTAGCTCCAATGGTACCACCAGTAGCTCCAGTGGTACCAGTAGTAGCTCCAGTGGTACCAGAAGTAGCTCCAGTGGTACCAGCAGTAGTTCCAGCTATGGCTCCAGTAATGCCAGCTGTAGTTCCATTAGTACCAGCTATGGCTCAAGAACCACAAAACGCAAGATATCCTCCAGTACGACCTCCCGCAAATTTAATTGTCGATCCCCGCTTATGGGAGCAAATCCGTCACCAACCAATACCTTGGTGGAGAGCTCTCTCAGCAAGAAAGTGCTTTCGCATGGACAACGATGAGGGAGATATTTTACGATTCCAAAATTAGCTGACGGAAAAATTCGTATTCGTCTCCAAATCAAAAAGCGTAAGTCTACCGTATGTATACTTGGTTATGGTTCATTACTAATGAGAAAACAATTTAAATTTTACAACAAAAAAAAAACCAACAACACCATAGTATAACACACATTCTTTATTAGACCACGTTAGGTCATATACATTTTATTAATTTTTTTTTTTGAGGCGGGAGGATGTTCCGTTCGATTAACAAATTAGGTATCACTCGATGACAAAATTCTCCCACGGTGCCGCAGCAGCTAAAAAATAAACAAAACAAGGCATTCGTAAAAACAATAAACAAATAAAAGTCTCAGATCATTCACGATCTGAGACTTTAATTAAAACTATAACTTACGCCACATATTGCGGATTAAATTATCCCACGATAGAATAGAATAGAATAGAATATTTGTTTATTTTGGAAAGATACTACAAGATTTACATATCTTTCTCTTAGCACCAATTAGAGTGGAAATACAGTAATACAACTGACTAGAAATAACTAAACTAAATTAAATATTAATACTAAAACAATGATAATAGATGGGAGAAAAAAAATATAAACAATAATAACAAATAAATTATACAAAAATTAATTACGAAAACAATTATAGCAAATGAAAATAAAATAAGATAAAACCAAATTAGATAGCTTCGATAACAAAAATATAATCTGCGTGTGTGGGTCACAACAGCAAAACTACTTACGTCAAAAAATTTACAAGAAGACGCCTGAAAGTGCCGATCGAGTTAGCCTTCTGGATATTGTGTGGTTATGAATTCCACATTCGAGTGATTTGAACAATGTAGGATCCATCAAGTACAGAGGACTGAAAACGAGGTATTTGCAGTTTATATCCTCTGGCAGAGTTCAAGGGTTGAAATATGGTCCTCAAGTAAGCGGGCTGAGAGTTATGCAACAGATTGAAAAGGAAGAATAATGCTCTACGCTTTAGATATACTTCAATAGAGCAACCTAGTAGTGCAAAATTCAGGTGAGAAACATGATCGAATCTTCGTAAGCCGAAAACAAACCTTACACAATCGTTAAATGCAACATATAATTTTCTGGAGCAGTGCGAATCTAGCTTCGGGAAAACAAGTAAACCGTGTGTGAAATGCTGTAATATTAGGGACTTGACAAGATGACAGCGCATTTTAGGGGTGAGTATTTTAGTTGACACCCATAAACGACGGAGGGCGGCGTAGATCTTAGATAGGTTTGAGTTGACGAGATCACAGCACTTCATATTGGAGTTAAGGGTGACCCCAAGGTTACGAACTTTATCCACATAGGGGATTGAAGATCCATTCAAAAGAATCGGAGGAAGGGATGAAGAGTCAAGAGTGCCGAAGGAAAAGGCGATACACTGTGACTTGACTGGATTAAGTTCAAGTTTATTGTTAATCGACCAGGTGTATATATTATGTAAATCGTCGTTCATCCGAGCCGCACAGTCTTCGATAAGACCAGGTGGGCGACTGAAATAAACTTGAATGTCGACATGTGAATGTTGACATCTTGAATTATATCCGGCAGATCGTTAATATATAGACTGAAGAGTAGAGGACCAAGAATGGAGCCTAGTGGTACTCCAGAAGACAGAGGAAGGAAATTTGGGTGATTACAGTCACCAGGAGTAACCTTTTGTGATCGCCCGATTAAGAACTCCTTGATTAAGTGGACAGATCGACACGAAAAATGGAATTTATTAAATAATTTTTTTAGCAGGCATACATAGCAAACACTGTCAAAAGCTTTGGAGAAGTCTAAAAGCGTCAGAACGCAAATCTCTCTTCTATCAACTGCAGCGCGTATATCTGTGGTGACTTTAGCGAGAGCACTTTCGCAACTATGCTTGGGTCGAAACCCAGATTGGCAGCCTCTTATAAGATTATTTTGCAGTGTGTACTGTTGAACCTGCCAGTATAGTAGCTTCTCCAGAGCCTTCGACAAGAAGCAGAGCCTATAATCAGCAAGAGCTGTAGCCGCAGCCTTATTTGGAATAGGGAGTAAGTGAGCTGATTTTCATGTTTTTAGGAACACCGACTTCGTAATGCATGTATTGAAGAGAAGATATGTAAAAGTAAGCCTATAATTAGCGACGCAATTAGCTTCACAAAACGGGGAGACATATTATCAGGGCCGACTGCATTAGATTAGAATCTAAGCCTGCCAAGAACAACTGATCGTTGTATTGAGATTGATGACCAGCTATGAAGAATTCGTTAGGTTCCTGAGGGCTCTGGTTGCACTTAGCCGTTCTGCCTCCATATACGCCAGCATCACGCACGTTACGCCATAACACTTTCGGCGGAACACTTACATCAAACTTACGCTTATAATACGTACGTTTAGCCTCGCGAATTTTTACATTGACTTTGTTCCTTAAGACCGTGTAAAACTTCCGACTTTCAGGAGTCTTTAATCTACGATACCTGGAAAAAAGAAATTCCCGCTCAGCAATCAAGGATTTTATTTCAGCGCTGAACCAGGGGCAGAAGCCGCTTTGTATTGCTTTAGTGCGTATCGGTACTAACTTATCATAAAGCTACTGAATGGAACGATTGAGAAGGAGAACCTGGTCATCAATATTCGATTGGATATAAATATCGTTCCAGTTATAGTACCCGCATTCGGCGAGAAGGGATTCCAAGTCAAGGTTGTTGAAATCTTTGTATCGATAAAAAGACAGGCTTGGATTTCTATTGACTCTTACATCACAAGAAAGGAAAATAATATAATGATTAAAAAAGAGCACTAGAGAGGGGTCAGAAACAAAAAATAAATCTAGAAGGGATGGATTAATGCAGTTATGATAAGTCGGGTAAGTATTCACTAGGTTTAAATGCGCTGTTAGCAAATCGCATACAAAATGGTCAGTATTAATGCCGTTCTTGAGGATGTTGACATTGAAGTCACCTCCTACTATCAGGTTAGAACAGCGCTGGCTAATATATGAGATAGACATAAGAAACTCGGAGGAATTATTACGATTGAATTGACCTGGAGGAGCGTAGACTACTCCCAAAGTACATATATCAGAGCCTGTATCGACCTCAACACATAGAAACTCAATCAAGCTGCCACTAGATTTGCAAACTATCTTGGCTTCAAGATCCTGTCGCACATATATAGCAACGCCACCGCCAATTCTACCACAACGATCATTCCGAAATATTTCATAGTTTGGGAGTGAAACCTCAGAGGATTACACATCATCTTGGAGCCAAGTCTCACTTACAAGGATAGCATGAAGCTTGGGACACTTTAAAGTGTTCCGTAATTCGTCAATTTTATCCCACAAGCTGCGTGAATTAAAGTGACAAATATTCATACCTTGAAATCTGTTACAAAACATATTCAACATAGATCCTACATTGTTCAGAGGATATGTGTTATGACTCATTAATAAAACAAGAAAATAGACCCCCAGGCGGCACGAACAGACGCGCAATACATATAACAAAATGAATCAATCGTTTCTGACAAAAAAATGACCCACACGCAGCATGAACTAGGTTAACCTTATAGAACAAAAAAGTCTTATCTGATACACTATAAAAAAAAAACAAAGACATAATTAATTAAATTGAGTAAGTTACAAATGAGCAAGTACAACAAGTAAAAATAGCATGAGACATAAAGTATAACAATAACAATAATATACGAGATAATAATTTCCTCAAAATAAACAAAAGAAAAACAAGTAATCAAAAAAGTAACTACACATTCGCTTCTGCATGTTTCGCATCCGTTACGACGCATTCCAGATGATCTTGTGACATGACCTTGATTGGTGGATCATCGACTCTTATCCGCACATAAACTTCTCCAAGTCTAGTAAAGGCAGCGCAGAGTTGATTTTCCCCTCGCAGCTTAAGAGCAAAACGTAACAATTTATTCTTGCTATTGGAGAGGCTTTCAAATGCATTGACCTTAGTTGGCGACACAAAGCTTGGGGATATATCCCAAAGTTTTAGTAAGCCATATTTTTTTAAATTTGGAGAGAAACTGTTTCTGCTCTGCAACTGAGGAGAATTTAACTATAAGAGGGGTACTACTCATCCGGTTGTTATTATTGGATTGCGCTGAGGTTAAAGCATGATTCGGGCGAAAAGCAGTAGAGTAAGGTGATAAAATATGACCAATTTTATCAGATATGGTCAACAGTAGCTGTTGAGGGGTCTCGCTCGAAGAGAATGGTATACCAGTGACAACAGCGTCAGACAGCCTGCCCAAACGTTGAACATCATCCAATTCACTACGAATCGCAGCTAGCTCGTCTTTAACCTGATCAAATTCAGAGTGCAGTTTAGTGATCTGAGTCTGCGTTGAAGTCACAACCTCGTCGATTGTGTAGATCATACGCTCTTGAAACTCCTCAAACTTATCAGATATTACCTGAATTAAGCTCTTCAGCAATTTTTTCTCCAGCAGTTCGAAGTGATTAGAAGAGCTTATTGAGTTTGAACGACCAGTCGGAGGGGTAACTGCATCTCTTCCGCTCTGTTGTGCTCTAGTAGTTCTCGTCATAGCTGGGGTAAATTGTTGGTTTGTGTTGGTATTGCCCTTTGTATGTGGTTTGGAATCGTCTTCTTTTCCCATGATGAAATGAATTAAATTACAAGGAAAATGAAAACCGTGATAAAACTTTAATTTAGCAAACAGACACTTGACCGAGCACTACAAAAATAATTCCTAACTTCACAAAGACTTATCGGTTGAATTGGAAAAAATAATATCATGGTGAACTCAACGATGTCTGAAGGAAACCAAAAATCTGAAAAAGAAACATATTATTAATAAATATAAATAAATATTTAAAATATAGCAAACTTACTCCAACTAACAGCTGCTATGACTTTTGACATAACCAAAATGGCAGCTCATAGATAGAGGAAAATATTCCGATTAGACTGATGACGTCACTAGGTGTTTAAATATACAAAAATCTCACGAACGACGCGACCGTCATAGCAACGCCACCGGCAGACACAATTTCTATTGTGTTTCTGACTATAAATAGCGAGCTACTGGAAGTAGCAAGCCACTCGTATTTTGATCAGTCGCCAAGACAGATCGGCAGTGTTAAACCGAAATTAAGTTTTGCTTAACAAAATCTAAGGGAGACATTTGAGCCCGATATACTAATCTGTATTTAATTATTTTATTTATTTTTTTCAGTTTTATTAGCAGGCAGAATGTTTGAAGCCCAGCGTTTTTTCATATGAGCAGAGCAAGTGAAGCTCATATTACTACCCATTTTTAATATAATTAAAACTAATCGATAATTCTATTTTTCAGGGTAAAAAGTCCAGCATCCAAGCATTGGATCAATACAAACGCCAATCCTTCTTTTAGTTATTATTTCATTTATTTTTTGAATTTTCTTTTTATTATTTCATGTATTTTTGAATTTTTGGTTGAATT
Source organism: Dioctria linearis (assembly GCA_963930735.1). Classification (NCBI taxonomy): domain Eukaryota; kingdom Metazoa; phylum Arthropoda; class Insecta; order Diptera; family Asilidae; genus Dioctria; species Dioctria linearis. The sequence goes on along the minus strand of OZ005743.1, from coordinate 56,440,643 downwards.
ATTATTTTTTTATTTTTAGATTTTTCTTTGGTTGAATTCTTATCGTATCATTTGGATTGTTTATTTCCTTATCCTTCCAACCGGCACCTCCCCGAATTTTATGATTAAACCCATATTGGGATTTAACAGTTCCCATATTACTAGACGACATCAACACTTCAGAGAGAAGGAAAAAAAATACAATAATAAATTCTATTGGAAAGAACTTGCAATTGTTTGAAAAACATTTTTAAAAAAAATTTCATTTTAGATTGTAGTAGCATTTGAAAGAAATTTTGCCTTTGCAATTGAATTGGAGAGATGTACTGAATCTTGGATTATAATAATGATTGATAAAATTAACAGACTTTCACTTGAGCCGTACCAACACAAAACTTTCACTGTAGGTATACACGTCTTAAATATTAAAATATGTAAAAGAAATGATTTACTTTTTTTCTTTTTACTCTATTATTTTTTTTAAATAAAAGATAGATGAAGTATATGTGTAAAACAATTTTTTCCTTTTTTTTCTTACTTGGTAAGTTGAGCCAGGCGTTGCTTCAACATAATATACCGGGTGAAATCGACGGTGTCCTCATCTTCTACGGTAGGCTGTTCCATATGGAAAATTTCTTCTTTTAAATTAGCAATTTCCTGAGGGTCCATGACTATTGATGTCTTCGTTCGAGTTTTAATGGAATTTGGATTCCAATTGGTCCAGGACTATCCCAGTTGTTGGGGATGCCTATTATTTCAGGCTATATCCCTTTGTTGGAGATGCCTATTGCTTCAGGACAATCTCTTTGTAGACTGATTCTTAGCTAATCCCACCGCTGCCACCAGTATTTTATGTTGCCAATCTTCTTACTTGTTTGCAACAAAGGACAGGGAGTGCTTTTCTTTTTTAGAAGTTCACCTGCCCTGAACAAACTTTTTTTTTTATTTGAAAGACTTTTAATTTTCTTTGAATTGAACTTCTTTGTTTAAATTTTTATTCTTTTTTATCAAACCCTTTATATAAACTTTCTTTTTAAATCTGGAATAAGAGCCCTTACCGTTGGTCGGGGGACTCTCCTATTCAAAGCTATAACTCTTAATGCCTTTTCATTTATTTTTTATTTGTTACTTATTTTTCTTGATCGAAGCATTTCGATCATCATACATTTTAGGAGGGGAACCTCAAAAGAAGGGAAACGCCTATTTTTATTATTTACGCCATATGTAGTTAGAAGCGCGTGCCATTGCATTAGTTCTAGCTTCATACATAGCGATAGAGGGGAAAATTTCATCGCACTTATTTACGTAGCGGTCATCGCCCGGCGCATTGCTTATGTTTACTTGCGTAACCGGGTTGACCCACAAAAGCTCGTGAACAATGCACAACAAAGCTGAGATTGTGCTTTTGGTCTCGTGCTAGTAAAATGGTGTTGCAATGCTAACCCCAGCAGACAGTCAACATAATTCAGCTAGAAATATGACGCTGCACTTTTACTCTGGCGATAATATTTATTTCAGAATTTCTGATTTAATAAAATTCTAGAGATTACGAAAATATTCTCATCTTAATAGAGGTAATGGTGGCTCATTACATCCCCTAGGGTACAATTCTTGGACCGCTGATATTTTTAATCTATATAAATGTCCTACCATCCTTAATTTCATCCAGCTGATCTTCAGAATTATCAATAACGTTACTGACTGAGTCTCCCTACAAGAAAGACTTACTCCAAATGGAGAAATGGTGTCGCGATAATTGCATTGAAATAAATGTTCGCAAATGCCAATGTATCTCATTTCATCGTAAACACGATATTATTAGCTTTGACTACCAAATTCACAATACATCTATCCCTAGGGAGGAGGAGATCAAAGATTTGGGAGTAATATTTGATCGCAAGCTCCTTTTTTCTGCACACATAAATTACATCACCTCTAGGTCCTTTCGTCTTATGGGTTTCATATTCCGTACGTGTCAATCATTCAAATCACCATCCTCCTATATTACTCTGTACAATTCTCTAGTCAGAAGCACCCTTGAATATACTAGTCAAGTTTGGAATCCATTTTATCCTTCCTATAGTTTACAAATAGAAACTGTTCAGCGCAGATTTACCAGAATATTATTATTTAAATTAGAAAATTCCGTTCTTGAATATAATGACAGACATGTGAATTTCAACTTGTTATCGCTGGCAAAACGCAGAATCTTTTTGGACATGACCTTCTTACATAAAATACTGAATAGTTCTATAACTTGCAACTCACTAATTTCAAGTATAAACTTTAATGTTCCTTCTCGCAATTCAAGACTTTCGATATGCAGAACTAATTTGAAAGAAAAATCGCCCGCTTTAGAATTCAAAAGTCTTACAACAATAAATTCAATAATATTGATATTCTTCGTACTAGTTTACTTTTTAGAAAGCTTGTCCGGCTTGAAATCAGTCACTAATTGCTAAAAGTTCCTATTATGTTATTGAATTTCCGTCCTCCGCTATTCCCTTTGCTTTGCTCGTATTCCAATCCTTTTGATGGATAATCCTGTTTTGCTCAGTTGTCTTTTGCCTCTTTTATTTTTTATGTATTTTTTCTATTATTATAATTTTATTTTTTATTTTTTAATAGTTTTGATTATTATTGCTTACGGTATTTCATTTTGTTATTTTTGTAATTTCTTTACTCTGAACTTCTTTCCTCCACATACTTATATTTCCTAATAATTTCCTGTGTTACCTTTAAATTTCTCCTGCTCTACTAGTTTATTTTAATTTTTTTTAGTTTTGTATACTTTTCTTTATATAGCCTTAGTTGTAGCTCTTTTGTTATATAATTCTGTCTTCTCCAAACTTTCTTTTGTAGCCTAGTAGTTTAAATATAAGGTAGTATATTATTAGAGTTAATCTCTGTTTAAATTGCTTATTAAATAAATAACTAAATAAATAAATAAATATTAGTCTAATAGATCGCGGTGATAAGTTGTCCGGTCCAATTGCCTCAGATATAGTGGAGTTACAAGACGATGCTGGGGACAATTGCAGCGGATAATTGGTAGAAGTAAATGAAACGTGCAGCTCATCTGGACCGAAGTTGCATTCAGTCTTATCCTTTCCGTAAACTTCGATTGAACGTAGGATCCTCCATAGCTTTTTCGGGTCGAGGTTAGCGTCGTATGAAGGAATAATATTGACGTTTAGCTTGCCTAATTGTAATGGAAGCCTTATTACGTGCTGCTTGTATTATATTCTTGGCTCGAATGTTCTAAGACATTTGTAACGCTGATAGATCAACTCACGCTCTGCGATGAGATCACGTACTCTCATTGTGAACCAGGGAGAGCTATTAACAACAGAAGATCTCGTCTTAATTGGTAAGTACTTCTCAAATAAGTATGAGATTGACGACGTTAGGGTCTCGACTTTATCATTCACGGAAATGCAAGATCTGATATTCTTCAAGCAAAGACTCTGCATCTATGCTATTATAATCATGGAAAGGGAAACTAAGCGAAGGTGGATTCATGTTGAGTCAAAGACCAAGAGAAGGATATCATGATCCCAAAATGCTTATAGGGCTAATTTGATTGTGTGTAATTATTTTGCCTGCGTCAGTAACAAGGTTCAAATCAAGCATCAATGGATTAGATGTATTGTAGAAGGTGGGCAGAGTGTTAATAGTGGTAAAATGCAATGATTGAAGCAAATACGAAAACTGAACATTAATAGCACCCTGCCTATGCAAGTTAACGTTGAAATCTCCACCAACGATGAAAGTTTCGTAACGTTGGGTTAGATTTGATATTTCGGTTCCAAATTCGGGTGCATTATCACAGGTAAAACAATTAGGTGGACAATACACAGAAGTCACCAAGAATTTTTCTGTAGCGGAACTTACCTCCACACAAACAAATTCAATTGGCTGCGCGACCGAGGCAGTAATTATCTTAACCCTGAGCCAGTCCCTCACAAAAAGTTCTACACCTCCGCCCACACAGCTTTTTCGGTCATTGCGAAAAATATTAAATCCTGGAATAGGTACTAGAGACGATGGTATTATATCGTTCCAGCCACGTTTCGCTGACAAGAATAATGGGTAAATTGTTAATGGAAAAAATAGACCTTAAGTCATCAATCTTATTGCGGATACTTCTCGTATTTAACGAACAAACATTTAAGCCCGAAGATTAATTGCAAAACTCGTTAAGGAAAATCTTTACCATCCCCAGTTAAGGCATTCTCTATCCATAGTCGTAAGTATAAAGACTACCGTCCGACTACTACCCGATAAAACAACTTCTCATAACAACAGGAATATGATAACTATACCAAATCGTCTTCGCATTAGGAGCAACATTTTACAAATTAATAATCACTAACTGTTGTAAGAAAGAAGAAAATTTACGCAAATTCAAATATATAACAAAAAAAAAAAAATTAAGATACTTATATGAAAGTTGTCAACTAATTCAAGAAAAAATGAACAAATGTGAATAACCTTATATACATAAACACTCCAGCAATTCTCCACTCTACGTAAACAACTGCCGTGTTCCAAAAGTTCATAAATTGACGTTTTGCAGTTGTTCAATATTAGAAATTTTAATTTCCAAATCTGCTTCACTTCTCTTAACATGTTCTAGTGCACTTCTGGTACGCATCGAGCCAAGCTTCCACAGCTCGCGGAGTTTTAATGCCTCTCGAAGAAGACAATTGTTGTGTTATCAGGCTTTCATTGATGTGGATTGGCGAAACCTTCGAGATTACTTCACAAGTCAAGAAACAGAATCCCTCCCTACCACATGCGAAGCCCAATGGAGTCCTTACATTCTAAAATATTTGCAGTGTTCTTATGTAAAACTGACATAAGTTTGATTTGTATAGCTCCTCCGCGTTAAACTACTATTCATACAGAAAAATGGTGTTCCGATAATCTTAAGTTTGCTTTCTTATCTTCCGAACCGTAATAAAAAGTTCATACCTTTCCTAACAAAACTATATAAAAGTGAAAAAGCTAGAATTGGTCTAAAAGACCAATTCTTATGATACCCTAGATGAATGCCCGTTTGAAATTTCGTATGGTCTCTCATTTGAGCAATTTTGATTTTTTGCATTGGTTTCTCGCATATATTTCTAGAACGGCTCGTCGGACAGAAAAAATGATTATAATCAATTTTATAGCATTTCTTATTCTGCAAGAGTTTTTAGTACAATAAAAATGTCTAGGACTGATTGTTTTCACAGTATATGTAAAAACCAAAAAATTTATATGGCAACACCAAGAAAGGGTTGCCCGATTTAGTCCATTTTTGAGATTCTATTTGCTATTACTATGAAAACACAATATACCAAAATTTCAGCTTTCTATGTCGACGTGTTCTCAGTTACTGTCCAAATATATAGTGGAAAACGAAATTTTTGTTATGGCAACCCCACGAAGGAGTTGCCCTATTTGTCTCATTTTCGAAGTTAATTTCACTTTTTTTTTAATGTCCGTGTACAAAATTTCAGCTTTCTAAGTGAACGCGTTCTCGAGTTATCGTGCGCACGGACGGACGGACGGACGGACAGACGGACATGCAAAAATCAAAATAACTTTTAATTTTATTCGGGGGTATCCAATTCATTTTGCTCTACCATCATTATTTCTGTGCGTTACAAACGGAATGGCAAACTTAGTATACCCTATAGATTTCATCTAGGGTATAAAAACTTCATAATTAAATGACTACGATTCCTCAAACAAAACTTCTTAGCTGAGTAATCATTGTAATGTCGCTTGGCCGTCATGGAATGCCGTGGGCTGATTTTATCGAATATAGCTGCCTACAGACTCGGACTCCGCGGCTACACATGACCACATGCAATTATCACTCAGCTGGAGAGGTATTGAGCGTAAAATGGTAAGGTTACTTTGTAATGAAAACAATTTTATTATTTTGTTAATTAAGGCATATAGGAAGTGTAGCCTTTAGGAAGGTAAGTAGTTTAGTCTATATAGCATATATAAAGTCAATGTTTGGCACTTTTCCATAAGTTTCAAAAGAGAACATTTCAGAAAACGGACTCACAACGCATACATATAGATTTCTGTTTCATGGTTTAGGAAGTATTCTCGAGGGTTTTGGTATTGGGCTAGATGAAAAGAAATCTCCGTATTGGATAGCCGGATGCCCTTGCGCCTATGGAATGCTGACAGAAATCCCTTTTGCTCCAAATTGGAAGAGAATCCTGATGTTGCGATGGTGACTTGGATACGAGACGGAAGGCAACGATATGTGGTGGAATACGAAATTCAATTGCATCAGGAATTCACTTAAACAAATAAATTATATTCTCTTTGACGAATTTAGGACTTCCCCTGACTACAAAATCAATCAGGCGATGCATATAGTGTAGGTTCTGGATCTGTGATGCAGAGCGATGTTTTTTTTTTTTTTTTGCAATTTTGGTAGTGAGTTTTCACAGGCCACCAATTTATTGTTTCGGGAATGGATAGCATTCTCACTTTTTGAAGAAATTCGACTTTCAATTTTCTGAATAACGCTATTGATTTTCTCGAAAAGTCTAGACTCTAGAGAATCCAATAGTTTGTCGAGAGTGCTAGATGAACCCAATTCGCCTGTGTGTACCTTACCAGTACTTCTCATCAGTCTTTGAGGTTGATGGAGTCTTCTCTCTTCTGTGTCTCTTGCCTTTGCCAACCATTCTATTCGATTTTACGGCAGAAGAAAAGTTGATTTACAACCTCGATTTATACAAAAATCACGGATAAAACTGTGGACCTAGAGCACAGCACCCACAAAAAAGAGTTTATCAACTTATAAGACTATAATATTATAAATATTATATACGGAAAACTGTATGCGGTTAATTATTACAGAAAAATGCCTTGGCGCAACATATCGTCCATTTGTGTTCGCACTTCCTGTTTGTGCACGTAGGGGTATCTAGATGATATTTAGTATAAATAGGAATATCGTGTGTTGTGGGGCCGTGCTTTATTTTTGCTCGTGAAAGTGAATTCTTGTCACTGTTTGAGGAATATCTCTCCGTAGTCTCTACACGTTTTCAATATTGACCTTTTTTCATCCTCATTTAGGTGTGATACCCGTATTTGCTATGTTATACTGCTCGGTGTCTCTGACATAGGATTGGTGTTTTCTAAATAGGCTAAAGTTATTTAATTTGAGGAGTTCTGCTTAGGGTAACGATTTGACCTTTAACGGTTATTTCAGGAAAGCATTTGGTCGGAGTTTAGAATGTTTGTTACTTCAATTACGCTTAACCATTTCTTTTCCTTGTATATTCCTTCGAAAATATAAAGGTTTGGTTGCATTCGTTTTGTATATCAACGGGTAATTTAGCAATAAATATTGATTTACCGGGGACGTTGACCGGATGCACATGAAGTTTTGTTTGAAGGCATTTGAAGGTAGAGTTGCGTTTTTAGTTATTAACGTTTTATTTGATAAATCTATTCTTGCACCGAACGTGGTTAATAAATCAAGGGCAAGTAGGCCCGTCAAAGTATCCATGGAACCCACTGACATATATAACATGGACTGCCTGATTTTCTATTTCATATGGGTCAACTTATTTTGGCAGCGTGTGACAAATATCTTAATTTCAAGTTTTACTTTTGCTTTAATATTCATATTAAAAGTTCAACAATTATAGAAGCACTCGAAATTATTTTTGTTCTTGGAAGCTTATCTCCTACAACATCAAATATTTTTTAAACTGGATTTTTAAAGAAATAAAATTAAGCAATTTTTGTCTATCTGCCCCTAAAAGTAGGTATGGGGGACAGAGAAAGGACTACAAATATTGTATTGCCATCTATTTCTATCCTATATATTCATTTGGAAACCACTGAACTGAAACTGGACTATGGTGTATTTCTATAGAACTTATTATTTGTAGTTAGCGGAATAAGTAGTTAAACCAAAAAGAGACAACTATAGAAAAGTGATCCCATAATAATGTAAAATAATGTAAGGAATTTCAGTAGTATCAGCAGTCCATTTTATATATGTCAGTGATGGAACCGGAAAACTAAAAATCTTAAACTGGCAGGTTCTTTAAACTGGAGAAAGGTTGGTAAGGTTATCTGTTTATCTAATTTATACGTGCTTAGTATGGTTGTTATTTCTATAAGTTGGGTTTGGACGAGGTATTCTGGATGTGTTAATTCAGGGATTATAATTGAAGAGGAAGCTCCGGTATCAATAAGAAATTTTAAAGGGCGTCCAAAATGTGATGACACACGGACATACGGAAATATAAATCCATGTTTATTTATGCTAAGTACCCGATTTGTCTTTCGAGGCAGTTACAAGACAATTTATGTTATCTACTTAAGGTGACATACTATTGTTGCTATTATCTTGTTCGTAATTATGAAGTTCGTCTGAATCATAGTCATAGTATTGGTCTAACTCTTGTGTATGCGAAAAGCCTTGGAGATAGATATCACCAGGAAGATTTGTAGCAACACAGGACTCATTATTTGATACTGTATAATTTTGTTCGTAGACATTATGAAGTTACTATATCGTATATATGAATTTAATATTTAATTTACTACATTCTAATATAAGTTGGCGTAAAATTCATTATCTGAGAATATTAAATTGTAATAAACTGTATTAAAATGTAATATGGTAAAATGTATCTCTTTTTAATAGGGAAGTTATTGAAATCACATGCTAATATCTTTATAATATTACAATTAATTAAATTTTGGGGTGTCATACATGCAATACCTAAAATATTAAATTTTACTCCCAAATTTTCAACCGTGTACCAACTGCGCCAGTCCTAGATTCCTTTGGAGGAATTCCTAAAAAAAACGAAAAAACTAATAAAATAAAAACTATTAAAACACATATTTATTTCCGATTTCTTGCTGGTCGAAATGATAACTGTGCCTGAAAATCCTTTCCATTTCCCTACACCAAGTACTTTACTTTTGTTCAAGAAAGAATTTTTTGGGATTCTCCAGTATATAGCAAAAGCTAAAAAATGTTCTAATTTGTTATTTCATCATACAACTCATTAATTTTTGGTACATTGTACATTTCGCAAAAAGTTAGGTATATGTATGTGAACTGAATATAATGTATATGTACATTTCCCGGCAAATGTGTACTCTTGCCTTCACGTTTTGGTAAATATATACTCTTACCTTCATGTTTTAAGAAAAGTTGGAATACAAATAAATTAAAAATGTTGTTGCAGTAAAAAAATATTTATTTAAATAAACATAATACAAAAGGCTAAATAAAATAAAATTATTTTAATTAAAAAATGTAAATGACAAACAAAACATACTTTTCTTTGCATATTATATAATATGTCGAAGGTTATGATCCCAATATTCATAAATACAATTTTCGTCCTAGTTTTTCAGGACCAATACGATGGGAATCAAACAAATAATAATAATAACATACCTTTCTTCATTATAACAGTTAAATTTTATAAAACTATAATGGAATATATAGAAATTTCATAATGAAAAAAGTTTTATTTATTTGAGCGAGAATTGCTATTGTGGCACTTGGAATTACATAATATTCCAGCATTTTTACAACTGCATTTTTGTGAGGAACATGTTCCTTTACAGATGCATCTTTTAAAACCTTGTCCACCAGAAGGGAATTTTAACTTACCTGAGTCTTATTTCTCTAAATATCTTAAATTATATCCAGAAATCTTCAGTACTATGGCATTAATTTGTAATATAGTTATTGTAGGGTACATAAACATAATAACATTAACATTATAGATAGAGCACTTGCACGAAATGTGTAACGTGAAATAGCAGCTAGCCAAAACGGTAGTTCGCGTACCACTACAAGTGCGTACCACTACAAGGGCGCATGCGCACCACATTACTACCACTTGCGATTTCGTATTTTGTATGCTCACATTTACCAAAACGACATGGTCATTGTGAATTTAATGTACATTTCCCTGCTTTGAAATTGTAAATGTTAGTTGAATGCACATTACCCAAACGAGGAGGCAAATGTGCACATTTACCGGAAAATGTGCACATTTGCCGCAATATCTACTTTTACCGTAACATATATATATAATTATATATATATGGATCCCCTTGTACCATTTTGTACAGTTTTCAAGGGATAAGCCGTAAGAGCATAAGAACAGAGACGTCCAAAGGGTCGACCGCATAACAATTCGTAGCAGGCGCGTATGCAGACCTTTAACCGTGCTTGCGGGGGGGGGGGGGGGGGGGGTACAGCTGAAATGTTCAAGGGGAGAAAAAAGTCGGAAGTAGTCGCTTTTAATTTTTTTTTTATCATATTTAAGTCAGATATCACAAAACCCAATTTTCGGTTTCATTTGGAAAACCTGTTGATAATATTATCCCCATCAATCTCGATCTCAGAGTGGGCAGTCATTAAGGACTCATATCCGGATTCTCTTCCTCATGCAAATATTGTAGAAATAGATGTGACGCAACCGATTCTGTCACGGGTGAAGTAAATGACTGAGAGTGAGAGCATACAATTTAAGTCACATTTAAAGGAATAGGAGTAGAAGTGCATGATATGTCACTGACTATATCTTTTGATGGGAACTTAACTGATCTTGCTTTCTTCTGAAAAAAGTTGTCAATACTCTTATCAGTCTTCTGTTTTCCATTTACGCTACTCTTTCGACCTTCATCACTAACTAGTGTAGCAAGTTTATCCTTCTCCTACAAATTAAAAGTAAACAATAAGTTAAATTTAACATTACTACTTTACTTAATACGAAAGTGCAAGCATAGCAACGGAAACTACCGCAGAGGAAAACAGATGGTTTTTATTTTTGTAGTCTTGCCGTAAAAATTGTGAAGAAAATTTGTAGAATGAATTTCAGTGGCATCAATCCAACTGATCATTTTCAGCAACCAATAGTGTATAAAAATTCGAAAGAGAAATGTTTTAGTACATTTGTAAGAACAAAATGTATGCTTGCCAACGCTCATAAATATCTTTAGCGACTCAGATCAACCAAGGCACCTGAATCAACATAACTCTTTGCAATCATTCTCCGCCACCAATAGTGCATGAAAAATCTAAAGAAAAATTGTCAGACCTTTCTAAGAAAAGTGAATGCTTGTGCCCCTGTCCGAAAGAGTGAGCCACCAGAACCAATGCACCATATCGTTCAGACCGTTGTCGGTGAATAGTTATTCATTCAAATTCTTAAGAATAATTTGCAAGTGTTTTACTAAGAAAAATTTAATGCTTCCTTACGAACGTAATAATTTTGAACAACTCTTGAAGCAGTGTAGCGTGTGGCTAGACGTAGATTGCATGGAACTAGACTTCTACTGGAAGGTGGAAAAACCGTAAAACAAAACTTCAAACTTTTAAAAGCACAGCGTCTTATGAGAATGCCCAAATTTCGACAGGTGATGGTCAGCGGCGGACAATATTGCCGTAGGGATTGATCAATTTCTAATTTTGCCGTCGTCGCCAACAAAATCAAACGAATGAAATTGTTCTGGCATTTATTTTTGTCAAAGCAATGAAATTTGATGAAAAATTGATTTAGGTAGTGCGAAATCATAAAGTAATTTATGATATGCAAGACAACCAGTATAGACGAGTTGAGAAAAAAGACATGGTTTGGATGGATATTCGAGGCGCTTAAATACAAAAGGTAAAATTGTGATATTTTTGGCATTTATTATCTGTTAATTTAGGTAATTTCTGTATTTTATATTTCTCCTTTCCACACATTGGTCCATTGCAATTCTTTCAAAATAATTTAAAATATTCTCGATAAAAATCTGTATCAAACGTTCAAAACTAATAACAAATGAAATCTCATAATCTTCTTCTTTCACAATCGCCGCTAACTGCCTGTCGTGGCAATTGTACTCCGAATTTTCCGACTACCTATTTTGACAGCGAATTTCTCGCTGCCATCTACCGTCGGAAAATCAGATAGGTAAAAAAAATTTATGATCGCTTATAAATTTCTTCGAAACAATAAAACTTTTTAAACTCGAAGTCGTGCTCTTTTTCACATATATGAATAATGGGCGCAACAAAAATAAAAAAGCATCCAATATGCATTTGAAAATGACTTCCTGTCCTGTGATAGGTATGATAGATGACTTTTCGACACTATATAAAAACGCAAGAAAATTCAAAAAAATGTGTACACGTTTAAAAGACGAAGAGCTTGGAGCGAATGTTTATTATATCCAATCCACTACTACTACTCCCATCACCGCGAAGTTTGGATGGCGCGCTTGGGGGGGGGGGGGTCATGACCCATGTGATCCCTCCGTGTATACACGCTAGATTCGTAGTCGCCCGCCCGACTGTGTATCCATCTCGACATCACACAAATGTTTTCTTAATTTAAGTGATTTTTTTAATTCGTGTTTCTCGTTTCAAAGTTACAAAAGTTACACGATGAATGGAGAGAGCTGCGCGTTTTTGATTTTAATCCGTTTAAAAATCTAACGTATGAGGAATTTTTCAAAAAATTATCGCTTGGTAAGAGACTCGATTATTCATCAATTTTCCTTAAACTTTCTAAATTCTTTTTTCAAATGTTTCTAAATTCGTTTTTGACATATTTCTAAATTCTTTTTTGAAATATTATGTCTTCCTCATTTCAAACCTGCAATTAAATTTAGCAAAAAAAACGCATCAAATGAGGCACCACTTTTCCAGCTCCATAAGTCGTTCAGTTTAGCCACCGCACCACAGTAGTGCTGTACTAGGAAGGTTTCCTTATTAAGCGATGTGGATGATTTGTCATTTTTTTTACAGTAATTTCTAATAGAATAGTAGTTTAGGGTGTAAACTGCAGAAGTCATTCAAACAAACTTTTCTCAGTTTTACACACTGGCATATATGTGCATATGGACTGCTCGATATGCTATTTCATGTGGGTAAAATTTTTTGTATTAAAAATAATTCTTACTTAGGTGCCAATATTGAAAAAACTATTGGCGGGATGTTGAAAAGTGATTTTAATAAACCTTTCGAATTTCTTTTGAGTATCTTTGAATATATTGCCTTTAGTAAAACACCTTTTATTACTAATTAACCCAAGTCATTAATTCAAAAACATTTATTTCTATGAACCCACTTATTTATTTGTTATTTACAGTTCTCTCTCAGTTGGTACTTGGTGCTTAGACAGAAAGAGAACGATATATAGAGTGAGCCCACTTTCTGCTTTGTATTTCTATAGACGTAGTCAGTCAATATTATACATATTAGTGGTTTTACAAAAGAACGTTGCAAATATTTTAGAATGTTAGGAGTTCGGACTAAGTTAATCCTCTGATGAGGTAGTGAGGGAGTCTGTTTTGTGGGCTTGGGAAGTATTTCTCAAGGGTTTTGGATCACCGAAAGTTTGGGCCCAAACTCGAATTCTGAGAAAAACCTCTATACACGTATGTTATGGCCCAATATACGGAAGACTCTTCTAGCGGCCAAGGGCGCATACTAGCGAAATAATCAGCAATTTCTTAACAATAACCTCGCATGGTATTGTTCTGCAACTGTCGATTATTTTGCTTATTACCCCAATAGCTGGCTGCGATGAGCAATTAGTAGAGCAATCGACGATTACGATAATAATTAACATCGCGTGGTAATTATTATGTAAGGCGATTGTTTACAACTAAGCGGCTCAGGTGCTGCAACCGGTAGAACAAACGACAAGGTTGTTGTCCTTTGTTTAAATCCGCGTTGTGAGCAAAGAAAGCTTACTTCCGAATATTGGACATACTAAAAAGAGTAATGACTGGTCTGACGGTTGCCGTTAAGTGTTCAGTCAAGTTAAGTTACAGCTAGGGAGCGTCAAGGTCCATTCGTCGGCTCATATTACCTATGCGCCAGGTAGTCTACACTAACGTAAGATGGGGAAAGTCGCGGTGATGTAAAAATAAATTATATAAATAAAGACGTGTTCTAGTACCTATAATTCGAGAAGTGTCTTTTATTTAATTCGATAATTTCTTGGATTGCTCGAGGGGCACGACAATTGGCGCAGGCGGTTTTTAAGGTACATACTGTGTTTTTCGCAATTGATTTTTTTTTATTGTGGGTGTTAAAGCCTAGTACTTTAGTTAGAAATAAGAGATTGTAAATTTGGCTGCCTAATCTAAATATGAATTGTCTATTCCTATTCTATTGTACATTATAATCTATTTTATGATAAGGATAAATCATTTAAGACTTTAGAATTTATATGCACTTAGGAAAAAAAAACAGGAAGCATGTATCACAGTTGTCAATTGTTATCATCTTATTTTTGATTAATAAAAAAATTAATTGAAGCCAGTTGAATTTTCTCTAACTAAATGATATCTACAGTCCACAAAAGTTGAACCAGCATAAACTCGTACATAATTTTTGGACCATTCTCGCCGAATATTGTTGAATATTTGCAAAATTAAAGCAATTAACGTGACTGAGTGCAGTAAAGGAAAATTGTTTGAGAATCATCACCGTTGTACTGCACATTTGGATTAGCATAACAAGTGCAAGCGCTTCATTGAAGGAGAGACATTTGACCCAAAATTAAAGTTTCATCGTGGGAAGTAACTGCAGTTAATTATTAATTATATTGGCGATTATTTTGGGATTATCTCCGATCTATGTTAAGTTGAAACAATTAAAATAAAAGAATAGTTTTTATGACGTCTTTTATTTCAATATATACTCCCACGTTTCGACCCGCGGGATTTACGAGTTTTTGTAGAATAGTATCGAGACACTTTTTTAATTACAACAAAATTACCTTACGATTATAATAAATTAAATTTTAAATATATCACATATTATAAATATCAAATAAACTAAAATATTACACTAAAAACATTGTTATAAATAAAATTAAAAAGACCAAATTACACGGAAAAAACAGACTACTGACAGGACATGATTAAGATATTGACTAACCTAAACAATTATGGGTTGTGGGTGCTTTAATCCGTATATTTTTAAAAGATGTTAGTTTTGGCATGTGTGTATTTTTTTGATGTGATCATAGTTAAGTTTGTGTAATGTTCAAAGTGAGTATTTTATGTGTTTATAGAATTAAGTATGTGGTGATATTCACTATGAATGGTCTCTTTGTCTAACCTAATATTAATTAAGTTGTGTTTATTTATATAAATGTGGCAGGCTTCTTTGGTTTCCCTTTTTTCTTTGTTTTTTTTATTGGCAATGATCATGGCATCATCAAATGTGAATATATGTCCTGTTTCAAGGGAATGTGATACCAATGCTGAGTGTAAGGTATTTTTTTCTATATATTTTGCATGCTGTGATACGCGGATTTTTAGTTTTTTGGAAGTTTGCCCGATGTATGCTGTGGGACAGTTGTCGCAATTTACTTTGTACATTACGCTATTTTTTTCAAGACTTTTTATTTTAAATCTTGTTGAGTCTATTGACAGGTTTAAAATTTATATTTATTCGGTTGTCACCTGTATGTACATGTCGTCTTATTTCATGAGATACTGAATGTATGTAAGGGATTGAATTGTAGATCTTACTATGAGGTTCTTCTAGTTCTAAAGTAGCTGGTTGTAAATTGTTGTTGGTGGACATGTTAAATCCATTGTCAGGAATTCTCGCAGATTTCACACTGGACTTAATTGATGAGGCGCTGAAGCTTACCACACACAAACCCACTTTTATCATGAAATATGTAGATGACATCATTATAAATTGCCACATCCTTAATAAACATCGAGGTTTAATGGCGAGAGAATTCAATTGTAACGCAAATTTACTAATAGCAACCAGTCAGTTCTAGATTTAACTAAGAGCTACGCACGAATTCAGCCACAACCAGAATTAACTAAATATTCTTTAGTTAATACTAGTTCTAACAAAGCGCTCTCGTTAATTCTAGTTT
>OZ005743.1:56374545-56424547 GCA_963930735.1 Dioctria linearis | reverse complement strand
TAACCTTCCAACATGGGATAATTTGTATACATTTCTGTCAAATAGATGTACTACGCTTGAGTCCAGAAATGTTAAGTTTAAGCCCGTTGCTTCCCAATCAAACTAAAGGCCCTAAAATTCTAATAAACCTTATACCCCCCAGAAGCATTCGTCACTAGTGTCGACTTCTAATAGAAAGTGTCTTTGTTGCAATTTAGAGAGACATTCGATTTGTAGTTGTCCATGAACCCAACTCAGAGATACAATGTCAGTAAATGATTCATCCTTTGTTTATTCTGCCTTCGTGAGGGCCATTCAAGCAAATGTTCTGTTTGTAAGGGCTTGCATAATACCTTAATATAATAATACCTTGTTGCATCGCAAGTCTCATAATAATTATGCTGATAATCAAAAGGCAAGCAATTCAAACCAAAATTTTGAATCAAGGTTCAGTAACTCGAATCAGGATAACAAGGAATCTGTAGTATCAATGATAGATTCGTCCACTTCCGCTGTTCAGAATTCGCTTAAAGTATCTCAACGTTCATCAACGAAAGATGAATTGCCAAGTGATCGTGGTAATCAAGTCATTCTAGCTACCGCTGTAATATTGATTCAAGATGAGTTTGGATCTTTCCTTCCATGCAGGGTAATTCTAGATTATGCATCCCAGTTGAACTTGAAAGGATGTTTAAGTTGCTAATTCTGAAATCATCGAAAATTGAAGAGGAGATCGGAGGCATTTGCGAGGTGCGCATGAAAATTCGAACAAAAACTACTACTACAATTAAGTCTGTGCATAGCGATTTCTTAGCTTCACTAGAATTCTGGGTACTTCCAAAAGTCACTGATGTTCAACCCAAGTCGGGTTTGGCTGTTAAAGATTGGGATATTCCCTCAGATATAAATCTTGCAGATCCTTTGTTCTATAAACCGGAAAGAACAGATGCGCTCATCGGAGCTAGTATATTCTTTGATTTACTCTCAGCTAGGAAAATTAAGCTTAAACCGAATTTGCCAACCCTTCAGAAGACTTCCTTAGGATGGATTGATTGCGGAGGATATGGAGCTTTTAGGAACCAATCATCCTTATGTGCCATCGACCAGGTAGAACCTGTTGCGGTAGAGTCATCATTGGATAATTTATTAGAAAGATTTTGGCAGTTAGAAAATGTAGAGTCAAATAGTTCAAAATTAAATCCGAATCAGCAAGCCTCGCAAAAACGACTCGTCGAAATTTTGATAGTCGATTTATCGTTAGCCTACCGTATAAAATAGATCCGTCAGTCCTAGGAGAGTCGTATTTTATGGCGTTAAAGAGATTCCTCAGTTTAGAGAAAAGATTAGAGCGTGATTTGGAACTTAAAACCGCATATGTCGAATTCATGGCGGGATATGAGCGTTTAGGTCACATGCATGAAGTTAAACCAAAGGTTATTCTGGAGGGCTTACATTATTTTATGCCGTACCATGACGTTTTGCGCCCAGACAGTTCAAGCACAAAACATAGAGCTGTATTTGATGCTTCGGCCAAGACGTCAAGTAACATCTCACTGAATGATATTTTAAGAGTGGGGCCAATTGTTCAACCGGAGCTGTTCGACATAATTACTCGATTTCGTCTCAATCGGGTAGCTATTACAGGTGATGTTTCCAAAATGTCTCGCCAAATATTGGTTGAGGAAAGCAATATACGTTTCCAGTGTATCATCTGGCGAAACAATTTAAACTACCCTTTAAAATTGTGCTATCTATCTTGCCACAAAATGTTTCGCATATTTGGCGGAAAGGGAAAAATATAAATATACCTTGGCCTCTAAGGTTCTGGACGAGTCTTTCTATATGGATGATATGATAGCGGGAGCAGATTCACTAGGAGAAGCACTTCAGTTGAAAAATGAAATTAAGGACATTCTAGTAAGTGCTCAGTTGCCATTTTGTAAACGGTGTACTAATGAACCAAAGGTTCTCGAAACCATACCAATCATCAGTTGAGAAAAACTCTTTAATTTGGATAAGTCTAGGGTAGTTAAGACATTGGGCATAATTTGGGATCCTCGTGCAGATAATTTCAGATTTTCGAATTCTACATCCATCGATTCCAGTCCAGCCACGAAAAGGAAAATTTTGTCAATTGCGGCCAGAATTTTTGATCCATTGGGTCTTATTAACCCAATCATCGTTTACATTAAAATTTTACTACAAGAACTTTGGATCTCAAAGGTCGATTGGGATGAACATATTCCCAATGCCTTACAAAGACAATGGAATGAATTTAATGAGCAGAGTAGTAAAATTAGTGAGTTAAGATTTCTCAGATGTGTTCTCTCAAGTTCGAAAATTAAAAAAATCGAACGACAAGCGTTCGGAGACGCATCTCAGAGAGCTTATGGTGGATGTATTTATGTCCGAACAGTTGATAAGGCTGGAATAGTATCTTGCCAATTACTGTGTGTTAAGTCGAGAGTGGCTCCAGTTTCGACAGTATCGTTGCCAATATTAGAGTTTTGTGGTGCTCATCTATTAGCTCAACTGCTTGCAAGAACCCGAAAGAATCCCACAACAAAATTGAAAGTCGATAACATCGTATGTTGGACTTACTCTACAATCGTTATAGACTGGCTTTCGGTTCATCCATCGAATTGGACAACATTCCAAGAACATCTTCATGACGTGCCATGGCGTAGACTCGAAATCGAGTCCCGCCGATATACTTTCAAGAGGCGCAACACCTGAGAAACTCACTACTTGTTCGAAATGGTTAAATGGCCCAGAGTTTCTTATTCGAGATTCCAATACGTGGCCTCACTCGAAGAATTGGCAACCCACACCTTTGGAAAAACAAAAGGTCGCAATTATAAGCTAAAAATCAGTGCAAGACACAAGTCAACAAGAAATTATTCGAGACTTTAAATATGTAACTTCGTTTGAAAAGCTTCTTCGAATCTTTGGTTATATCTGCCGATTTTGTAATAATTTAAGAAAAAAGCTAGCAGAAATGGAGGGCCAGATAGGAGCATTAACTGTCAATGAATTAAACGACGCCCTACACAGGTTGATATGGAATATTCAATACAACGAATTTACACGAGACTAAAAAGCTTTGGAAGTATCGTCGATGATCAGCCCAAAGAGCATCCTCAAATCATTACATCCCTTCTTCGACGGTGACTCCGTCAAGCTAATCAGAGTTGGTGGGCGTCTGCAGAATGCAGATATTCCTTATTCATCAAAATTTCCATTGCTTCTCCCTAAGTCGCACCACTTTACACCCTCTCTATTTTTGTATACTTACAAAAAATTTTCTCATACAGGTCCGCAAGCAGTAATTGCTATTATTAGGCAGAAATATTGGGTGATTGGCATCAGAAGCCTGGCCAGAAGTTCCGTACATCGCTGCCTTAGGTGCATCCGCTCACAACCAATGTTCGCGAAGCAAATCATGGGTGAACTTCCTGTGGATCAGGTAGAACCAGCAAGACCTTTCGTAAATTCAGGAGTGGACTTCTGTGGTCCCATTTAGGTCCACTATAAAGTACGAGGAAACCCGGCAGTTTTTATTTGCTTTGCCATCAAGGCCATCCATCTAAAGGTCGTGAGAGATCTTACTTCCGCTGCTTTCATCGCCACGTTGAAGTGGTTCATAGCTCGCAGAGGAATGGTCAGGAATCTCTACTGCGATAATGCAACCAATTTTGTTGGGGTCAAGAGGGAACTTGCAGAATTACGTAAACAATTTCTATTGGAATCATACCAGCAAGAAATCATACAGATGTGTTAAAAGGACTTTATCAACTTTCGTTTCATCCCACCTCGTTCGCCCCACTTCGGAAGATTGTGGGAAGCTTCTGTAAAATCAGCGAAGGTTCTACTTTACAAAACGATCAATAGTACGTCCCTGTCGTTCGAAGAGTTGTGCACTCTTGCATCACAAATCGAAGCCCTTCTAAACAGTCATGATCTTACTGCAATATCGAGCGATCCGTCTGATTTCGAACTCCTTACTCCCGGACACTTTTTAGTGGGAGAACCCCTTACAAGCTTCGTGGAGCCTAACACTTCAGAACTTAAAATTTCGCAGCTCTCCCGCTGGCATAAAATTCGTGCCTTAAGCCAACATTTTTGGAGCCGATGGCTAAAGGAGTGTCTCCTGGGGAATCAAAAACGAAATAAATGTTCAAGGCAATCACCGAATCTTACTATTGGTACCTTGGTCCTAGTAGGGGATAATAATTTGCCGCCACAGAAGTGGCACCTTGGTCAAAGCGTTAACATGTACCCTGGAAATGACAACAAGGTCAGAGTTGTTTCAGTCAAAACAAAAGGTGGCTTCATCCAACCAGCAGTTCATCGGCTGTGTCCTATTCCATTCGAAAATGAATAAGCAACGTTGGAGCCGGAGCTATCAAGGGCGGCGGAATGTTAAAGCCTAGTACTCTAGTTAGAAATTAGACATTGTAAATTTGGCTAACTAATCTAAATATGAATTGTCTATTCCTATTATATTGTACATTATAATATATTCTATGATTTGGTTAAATCATTTAAGACTTTAGAATTTATATACACTTAGAAAAAAATATCCGAGGAAGCATGTATCGCAGTTGTCAATTATTATAATCTTGTTTTTGGTTAATAAAAAATAATTAATTGAAGTCGGTTGAATTTTCTCTAACTAAATGATATCTAGTACAGTCCACAAGAGTTGAAACAGAATAAGCTCGTACAGTGGGAGTAAACGCTTTTCAGCTGCTCCGTTATAAATTTTGTTTTTTTTTTATATTAAATTAAGTTTTGTTTTTTGTGTAATTAAATTGGAAATTACACTTACGTCCGGAAGAAATCCAAAATGAGGAAAAAGGCTCTTAAAGAATATGGACTTGCTAAAGGTACAGCTAAAGGAGGCCGAGGAAACTATAGCAGAACTAGAGAAAGAATTGGGTTTCGATCGATCTTCACAGTGAAGTCCGAATCAAGACAATATTAAAGCGAGCACGAGTAAGGGGTTTAAGCCAAGGAAATTATTATTCTGGGAACAGCCTAAAGAGCAGAAGCAACATTCAGAAACAGAGCAAACTAGAAAAAAGAAACAGGAGTTAGTGTCGAGTGGAAAATGGGGAACTGAACGAAACCAGCAAGGAAATATGACACGAAATGAAATACATGCAAGAAAAAGTAATGGATTTAGTATCCAAATATGTGCCCGTTCTATCCGGCGAAAGACCATCCAAGCTGGCGAAGGCTGAGCTGTAGTAAAGATCTACATGATCGACTGACACGCGAAGAGCAGAAGATCTTCACCAGGTGTATAAAGAATTGCCTAACGGACGATGCGTACTACTTGGTAAACTCGCAGGAGCTAAAAGATTTTGATTCCTTGCAACAAATAATCAAATCAGCTTACATGCCTAAAAAATCTTTAGTGAATTGCGAACAAAAATTCTGGCCTGCAGGCAGAGGCCCGGCGAAGATATCAGAGAATTCGCACAACGGGTGAAAGAATTGCTCGATCAGATAAAAGCGGCGGTCTCGGCAAAATACCCGGGAGGAGATATTTAAAGCTGGCGTCATGCTTAAGCCGACTTAAGTATACCTAACTGGAAGGAAATTTGAATCGCTTCCCTCATTTCCAACTCCCGAATACATCACGTCAGAGTCGCAGATATTAAAGAAGGCGTTAATGGAAGGTTCCTTACGGCAGGGGAGGGGCTTTACTGCCAGCTCTGCAGAACACGGGACCACTCTACGGAGAATTATCTCAACAACTATCTAACAGAGAAGGGCAAAAAAAATTAGACTCTCACAGCAAGTTTGTCATAACAGTCCAATCGAACATGGAATTAGAAGGCAAGCGAGGACTTTTAATAGATACCGGATCTACCTATAGTATAATTAAGGTTAATAGGATAAAGAGGACTACCCCCGTACAGACACATCACAAAATCAGATTTGAACTGTTCCGATCCGCTAAGAATTTCGTAGGCACTTGTGATGGAGAACAGTCAGCATGTCCGCAGATTTAATGCTTCTTGTGAAAATGTCGCAGCTTGTTCACAAGTGGGACCTACAGCTTGGTAGGGTAGGAGTCATGAAAATCCATTCCCGGTCGGATAGAAAAGGAAAAGATCAATATGGCAGAAAAAACAGTACCTACATGGCAGGACCCATTTCTGGTACCCTTCCGGGAGAAGATCCATATAACGCCTCGCGAAAGTTCGCAGCCTCTTAAGGCTATAATCGAAGAATTTAGCGAAGGATTGACAAGTCCACACAGATACCGCGAACACAGCGGAAATAGTCTGAAAAATAGACTTGCATATGTAAGAATCGCTAATGCAAGAGCCTCTCCGGTGGAAGCGCCAAATTATTCGAATAAACAAGAACCACTTAAGTATTCCGAAAGACCTGCATGGAATTATGAGGGTAGGAAAAGTTTCTATATACCACAAAAATAAGCTCAGGGGCTTTGGCGACGACGAAAGCTTAAATTTCAAGAATATAGAAATAAATCGGTGAGAATAGAATTCAAGAAGAAATTGTGCCATCGAAACTGCAGCCGTGCGGAACATTGGAACTCCAGTGTAAGTTTCATGACACCTAATGAGGTAAGTGTTGTTAAGTGTCCGGGAAAAGTAACGCTAAGGCGAGGCTTTCCACAGTTCTGGAAAAGTCCCCAGATCTACGTGGAACAATTTGTACTGTGAGTAGTATAAGAAACCATGAGCACGAGAAAAATCAACTTTTCACCGTCGTAGTCGTCAACATTTTGTTTAACTACACACGTTGATCGAACTGGAAACATAGTTTGGAGAAGAAAGTGGCAAAAACAAAAGAGCAGGGACCGAAAGTAACTGGTGTTTTGAAAACTTTAAACAAAAAAAGCTGGGATAAATCATGATCGTGGAATTTTGTGGAATATACCAAAAGATGTCTCGTGAAACGCGTTTCGATTCCTGCAAAGCTTTTGGAAACTTAACTTTTTATTAAAAAAAGCTAAAAAAACCAAGCTGGAAAGGCTTTTTATTTTATCTGGCAAAATTAAAAAGGCAGCTTGGCTTTTTACTTTATCTGGCAAAAATATAAAACCAGCTTGTTTTTTCATTATTTCTGGTAAAAATAAAAAGCCAGCTTGACTTTTTATTGTTTCGAGCTGGAAGTAACAAGCTGCGATGCCGGAATTATAAAAAGCCAAGCTGGTTGTTTATTTTCAGGGTACGGACCAGTTATGATTTTTTTTTGATACTCGGCTAGAAAAAGTAAGAAACTAGCTTGGTATTTTATACTCCCTCAAAAACAACCAGCTTCAAAACCTATTACTTCCAGCTCGAAAAAATAAAATGCCAAGCTGGCTTTTATTTTTGCCAGAAAAAACAGAAAGCCAAGCTGACTTTATATTTTTGCCAGATAAAATAAAATTCCTTTCCAGTTTTTTTTGGCTTCAAATTATTATCGGTCAGTAATAACAGGTAAATTTGGCTTTTTTCGTAAAAAGTCATAACTGATTCGTTCCCTGCAAAAGAGTCTTCAGGAATACTACATTAAAACCTCTTACCAAAGGACATCATACACATCCACCAAGGTACAAAGCCAGTGAGATATCTAAGAGTTTCAAAGAAGTTTAGAAACAAAAATCATAGCACATCCATAATTGAAATAATTTGTAAAATTTTACTAAGTTATAAGTATGTAGTTGAAGATTATAGTGATGCGTATAGGGCTTCAAAATCTAAACAGAGAACCGAATAAGTTAAGAGAATCATGGACAAGCAGAATGCTACTCAGTTTGAAAAAGTATATTACAAGACTTTCAAGGGAAATAGACCAAGCGCATTTCATTATGTATGGGTGGACTCTTGATATAATTGAGAGAACTCCATCGTGCATACGGAAATAGTTTGAAAATAATACCAAGCTAAAGATCAATAAGAATGATTAAAAAATAAACATTATGAGTGAAAAGTACAACCGTAAATTAATAGTTCAGAAGTCAGAAACCTTAGAGGAACCCATTTAAGGTATCTGGAAAGACAACGCTGACAAAAAAGGGTCCAGGAAGCCATCAAGCATAAGGGTTCGGTTCGGACAAATTATTCCTGATCACGTCCACGTTGCGGTCTCATATATTACGGGGTGTTGGTACATCATCACCTTTGCAATATCAGCAGAAATTTTTATCCACCTAAGACGTTGGAGTAAAAAGAAGAAATGAAGAATATCAGTCGACTATCAAGACGTCCAACCATCCAAATGTCTAAACCAGTTCGAAGTATGCAAAAGGAGTCGTTGCTGGAACAACGAACAAGCAGCCAACGTTGCCATCGATATCATTCCCACCACAGACAATATACCTACAACAAACCTGCCAAACATTGTGAAAAACAACTGGTACAGTTGGAGTGACCACATTAGGGTAGTAGACATTTTACAAATAGAAGTGGTAGGATAGTCTTGTAAAGTATATGGTTCAACACAGGTAGTTGAATTTTTGTTATTTTATTGACAGTAAGTACTGATTGCAATGTAATACGTTTAAGGTAATTAAGGAGTTCTTCTACAATAGGTTAATCATAAAATTTTAAAGTAATAGAAATAAATAGCTTATTAGACAAGTAGAGAAAATTAAAAAAAAATGTGAATGTAAAAAAAATGGAATTAATTACATGTGTGGCAAACAATGAAAGTGAATATGAAGAGAAGATATACGAAATGGAATATGAAAAGAAAATAACGGAGAAATTGAGTGGGCGAAGAAGATGAAAAAAAAAGAAAAACCAATGTAAAATCAAAAAGTGAAAAAGTTAGAATTGGTCTAAGACCAATTCTTATGATACCCTAGATGAATGCACGTATGAAATTTCGTATGGTCCCCCTTTGAGCAATTTTGATTTTTTGCATTGGTTTCTCGCATATATTTCTAGAAAGGTTCGTCCGACAGAAAAAATGATTATAACCAAATTTATAGGATTTCTTATTCTGAAGATGTTTTTTGTACAATCAAAACGTCTATGACTGATCGTTTTCAAAGTATATGTAAAAAACCAAAAAATTTATATGGCAACACCAAGAAGGGGTTGCCCGATTTAGTCCATTTTTGAAATTTTATTTCCTATTAGATTGAAAACACAATGTACTAAATTTCAGTGTTCAATGTCGACGTGTTCTCAGGTAGTGTCCAAATATATCGTGGAAAACGAAATTTTTGTATGGCAACCCCACGAAGGAGTTGCCCGATTTGTATCATTTTCGAACTTAATTTTACTTTTTTTTTTAATGTCCGTGTACAAAATTTCAGCTTTCTAAGTGAACGAAGTGAATCAAAATAACTTTTAATTTTATGCGGGGGTGTCCACTATCCAATCCATTTTGCTCTACCATCATTATTTCTGTGCGTTACAAACGGAATGACAAACTAAGTATATCCTATAGATTTCATCTAGGGTATAATAACAAGTGTAAAAAATTAGATATAGAAAAATGCCAAGATATTGTAAACGAAAAAAATATGAAAATAAACAAGGAAATCTTATAAGATGAAGAAAAATAACACAAAAAAAAAGTAAGAATCAATTAAATTTGTAAGGGAATCTGAATCGAACAAGAAACCAAATATTTTCATGAGTAGGAATATTGCACTACCCAGATCTATTTCCCTGCGGAAACTAGTTTTTCCAAAAGGGGAGGGTGTTACATACATATGCTTAAAGGTCATGCATATCCATATACCTACATCATGTAGAAAGTAGCACATGCATATACATACCTACATCATGTAGGAAGAAAGTATACTTAAAGCACATGCATATATGTACATACCTACATCATGTAGGAAGAAAGCATACTTAATGCACATGCGTATACATACCTACATCATGTAGGAAGAAAACATATTTATTGCAACGCATAACTAACAACATTGTGCCTACATACCTATCTACTACATCATTTTCGCTGCATGAAGAATTTCAATCACTGACCCACGTCAAATATTCTTCATGTAAAACAGCGAAGATGTCGCAATACCCCTGCGCGCAAGAAGTCTCAAGTTGCAATACGACGACCTTGCGCCGGTGGTCAAACATATGTATGCAGGTAGCAACTAGCAAGATGTTAATTCACGGTTAATACAGGAAGCCACAAATGCCTACTGTAACCCGAGAATTACATCATAAATTAACAACAAACAGCAAGTGATTCTGGTTCTTGCAAAATATTTTTGTGTATACAAACGCGACGAGTGCCGCGATTTAATTGAAGAATGTAATATGCGTGACTTAACACTTTGTATGAACATTATGTACACAAAGTGTTAAGTCGGAAGTAAAATACAGTCGGAAGTAAATTGCACATCTTCCGTACTGGGAAGTAAGTATGACATTTTCCATGTATATACAATAGATAGAATAAGAACAACTTGTATATATAGAGTATGAAAATGTAAAAGAAATGTTCAATAAAAAGTAAATACAGTAGTATCCAGTCGTAAATTATTTAGGAGCTGAGCTTCAACAAGCTACTCCAATACGAGTATAACCAGTGTTAATCAAGCGAAGATTATTTTCATTTATGAGCTGAGCTTCAACAAGCTACTCCAGATCTTCAATAGGAGCTGAGCTTCAACAAGCTACTCCAGATCTTCAATAGGAGCTGAGCTTCTACAAGCTACTCCATAGCTTCGCTAGGAACCGAACATATACTGCTACTCCAAGCAACTCAACGTGAACAACGATAAGCCTGGGAGGAATTAAACGCAACAAAGACAGAAGGAAGGAAAGTCTTTCAACAAATTGGCGCAGCTGGTAGGATCAAGGAAGTTAATTAATACAACACACTTGAAAAACCTTGATCCTCGAACCTACACAGAAGTGAGCGTAAGAACATCTTACCCCCCAAAAACTAGCGTCAAAGGAAGGACGTTAGGGCACTTCTGGTCTAATTCTACCAGCCATCAATAAGAATAAGCGGAACACCCGTCATCTGAAATTCATCAGCGCCGAAAGTGTAAAAAGACAGTACAAAGAGAAAAAAATTGGCCAGTGAAATCTCCAACAAACCGACGCTACCTTAAGTAAGTTACATACCTAAATTTGTAAAGAAGGCAAAAAGCGATTAGCCGAATTTCTCCGGAAAATTCATAACATTTCAAGAAAGAAATTCGCTAGCACTTATTGCCCTCTCCCAATCCAAATAAGTTACATAGCTAGATATAATTAATTGAACTCAGTGTAAAGAAGGGTCAAAAACACCCCACCATTCAATGCTACTTAGTTAAACTACCCCACATTCATTAAAACTTCATAGGGATTGCTTTCATGGACAGATACGACCAAAGCTCTCCTTGCTCAGATTTTGAGGTAGCAATAAGTTCATTGTCTTTCGACAATACCAGCCCTCCTGATAGCCCAAGAGCCGAACGAAGTACATCCCAAGGAAGACCTTCTATAAATTGGTACCGCGAACACCGTTCAGGTAAACGCTTCAGAAGGCATAGTTTGATTAGCTTCCTGGCACGAACTCATAATTTGGACGCCTTAATACCCAAACAGCCATTAACCACACCAAATTCGAGCGAAAATACTCAACACATTTCCAACATAGATCAAACTAATAAAACAGGCAAAATGTCTATAAACTACGAAAAAGTAGTAAAACTGACTGCTCAGATGGTGCCGCTGTTCTCTGGAGAATTAAGTGCACAAATTCTCACCGAGTTACAAACATTCATAAGCTATTGTAAACAGGTACAGCAGTGTCTAGGAGTAGAAGAAAAGACAGCATTTATGCAAATTTTCCCAACCAGGTTGAGAGGAAATGCATATCAATTGATCGCATCCAGTGCTCTTACGAAATTTTAGGAAGTGGAACAATTGCTTTACCGATAGTATTTACCACGTGAAACTTATCATGAATTAATTAACAAGTTGATAAATTGCCGACAATATCCACAGGAGTCGTTTAATTCATTTATTAATAGACTAAAGAGTCTGTTGATACAATGCTACGAAGCAGCACAGAGTAAATACGGAGCGGGAAACTTTAAAGTGGTAAAACAACAAATTGAAGACTTTGGTATGGCTTCCATAAAGAGTGCTGCAACTAATCCCCATCTAAGCGCCTATTTACTTACTTTGAATGAAAATTCTTTAGAAGATCTCATTCAAAAGGCATATGATATGGAAAAGTTGCAACAAGGACTCCTTTTCTTACCACAACCCACAAATTACATTCCTCTTCCTACATATTCTTGCCAAATGGATCACTTATGTCGACCAAATAGCACAAATCTTTCAAATGCCTATGGTCACCCTATACACAATAGTGAAAATTTTTCTCCTTACCCTTACGCAAATGAGCTAGGGAAGCCTAACATAAAAACTGAATTTAGTATACCTCCCATACCTGAGCCAACAAGGGTACCTTCAGTATCTTTTAATATCGACGGAAACTCTGAAAATAAGTGGCGCTCTAATCAAGCCAGTATGACAAGGAGATCTTCAGGAAACCCACCTCCATACCAGAACTCTTCTTACCAGCAGGAGGAAAGAAAGTACGACAAACAAAAAGTATTCTTAAATGAGATCACCTGCAGCTACTGCAATTACAAAGGGCACACGTACGACGAATGCGTAAAACGCAAGAATACTCCCTTTTGTATTAACTGCAGAACAAAGGGCCATGATGCCCAATATTGTAAGCAAACTGCTAAAACACCACCCAAACATGCAAACACTAGCAACAATGCTCGGTTGGGACCTGCAAATCGGGAACCGAGAATTCACCATATACAAAACATGTGCGACTTTCGTGGTAGAAGAGGGCATACCGTGTCCACATGTCAGCAGAGGCGCCGATGGGAGGCCACACATTCGGGAAACGGCACACTGTCGACCGAAAAATCCCCGGCTCGACATTAAATAAAATCTCACAAAACACGTCAGGGTGCTCTCTAACAGAAAAACCACATATAAGGGAAAACGTTTCAGTGGTAGAGTTACCATTAGATATAAGTAAAAACACAGCGGTGCGGCTGATAGTAGACACCGGAGCAGAAGTAAGCTTGATCAAACAGAAAGCACTGGATACACCAGAACGGATAGAGCAAAGCCAAAAGGTGACTCTGAAAACCCCATTTGGAGAAGGAGAAACATTGGGTAACTGCCAAGTCAACTTTTTACTAAGCCGCAGTATCCCGTGCAAACTCCAGGTTGTAGAAAATGACGCCCAAATTTCTCAAGATGGGCTGTTAGGCAATGACTTTCTTGCAAAACATTGCAATAATGAAGGACCTAATAAATTACTCCGGTTTCCTCGCACGGAAACCAACCCTATTGATTTCACGGTACCTCTCGAAACATCCCTAGACGATGGAGAGGAAATACTAACCGATCAACTGGAGGAGCAATGCAAGAATGCAAGAATGCCTTACAGTGGAAGAAACTTCGAGCAACTTGAGAAACAAGAGTGAAGATGAAAGTAGGCAATATGAAGTAATACTTCAGCGATCTAATAGAATACCCACTCGATCTCAAATGGTACTAAGCATACCGTTACAAATAGACCAGGAAATGATCTGTTTGTCTCAGGAGATTCAAGAAGGAGTATTTGTCGCAAATTGTCTAGTTAGTCCTCATAGAAGTTTCATACCATTATCAGTTCTAAACGTAAACACGAAACCAATATTCCTAACGACCTTAACGCTTACTCTAGTTCCAAATAATACTTATAACGTACAGTATCTCCATTTACCCTTGGACGACATAAATACCCAAGGTTCTCAGAAAAAAGGTTGGTCACCTTTCCTTCGTGCACCAAACAAAAGCACACACAATGTCAAAAACGACAAGTCAAAATTCGATTCCAATCCACATTCAATAAACGTGAACCGCATTAAATATTATAATCAAAACAGACTTGCGGCTTTACGTGAAGAATTACTGTTGGATAAAAACTTAAACCACGAAGAGAGAAAATCAATTCTGGAACTATGTTATGACTATAATGACCTTTTCCATCTAAAGGGGGACAAGCTAACGTATGCTAACCGTATAAAACATACCATTCCCACACTACATAATCAACCACCCATAAACCAGAAAATGTATAGACTCCCAGAAACGCATCGGGCAGTCATGAATGAGCAAATTAAGGAAATGTTAGAAAATGACATAATCCAATTAAGTAAAAGCCCATGGAATCCCCCTTTACTAGTAGTTCCCAAGAAAGCTGGACCTGACGGCAATAAACGTTGGCGAGTAGTAGTAGTTTTCCGTAAAATTAACGAGAAGTCTATAGGGTATGCTTTTCCATTACCTATAATAGAGGATATATTGGACCAACTGGGGCACTCCAGATATTTTACTACACTCGATCTTGCAAGCGGGTATCACAAAGTACTTGTTGATCCAAAGGATAGACCCAAAACTGCATCCAGTACCGCATATGGGCACTATTAATTTAAGAGAATACCATTTGGGCTGAAAGCCGTGCCTGCGGCCTTCCAGCGATTAATGAATTACATTCTAACGGGCCTCCAAGGCTTAGAATGCTTTGTCTATCTCGATGATATTGTAATCTATGGAACAAATTTACAAGATCACAACGAGAAATTGACTAAGGTATTCGACAGGCTCAGAGAACATAACCTTAAATTACAACCCGAAAAGTGCCAGTTCCTTCGCAGAGAAGTGATTTACCTTGGACACAAACGTTCCAATGAAGGAGCACTTCCAGACCCCAGCAAAACGAGTTGTGTCCAAAATTTTCCTCAACCCCGAACTGTTAGACAAACTCAATCGTTCCTTGGGTTGGCTAACTACTACCGCAAGTTAATTCCGAAATTTTCGAAAATAGTCAGACCAATAACAAACCTGTTACGCAAAGATGTTAAATTTACTTGGCCACAAAAGTGCCAAAACTCTTTCGAGGAAATTAAAAAGTCACTGGTAAATCCTCCTCTTCTCACATATCCTGATTTTACAGAACCCTTTAACTTAACAACAGATGCTAGCAACGAAGCATTGGGAGCTGTCTTATCCCAAGGGGAAATAGGCAAAGACAAGCCAAGAGCGTATGCAAATAGAAGTTTAAATAAGGCGGAACAAAAATATTCCACATTAGAAAAAGAGTTACTCGCTATTGTATGGGCCGCCAGGAACTTCAGACCACAGCTCCTGAAAGGCGTATTCAATGTGAAAGACCAAACTACAATATTAGTCAGGTTTCACCATAAACTCTCAGAGTTTGACTACAAAATTGAATATAAGCCTGGAAAATATAACACTAATGCAGACGTGCTTAGTCGAATACCTGCCCAATTAAACCAAGCAAACCAATTCGTTCATTGTGGAAGCTCAGGTACACCGCCGAGCCGATTCTGACATAGACGATTATAGTTCCCCGCTACAATCAAATTCCAAACCAGCACATTGCCATGTTGTCACTAGAGCTCAATCAAAAGAGGCAGAAAATAGGTTGGAAGAAGTAATTCAATACCAAAAAACTCCTCAAAGAATTCAAAAGCAATTAAAGCACTCCAAAAACAACTCAGTTGAAATCGATTCAACTAAAAGCAGCCAGTCTGAAAACAGTACATCTGAGCTACGCAACTTACCTTCGAACAATCATTCATTGAATTCTCAAAATGAATCACTTGAAATTATTTCAGACCCTGACGAAATTCAAATAATTTTAAGGGACTACCATGATTCTGCATTTGGTGGTCACCAAGGAGTCATTAAAACTTACAAAAGAATAAAGAGGAAATATAAGTGGAGAAATATGCTCAGTTCCATCAGGAAATATATTCGAAAATGTACTAAATGTCAGAAAATGAAGGCAAGTCCAGAGAATCGTATGCCAATGGTCATAACAGATACTGCCCTAATGCCATTCGAAAAAGTATATTTGGATATCGTAGGTCCTCTTGAAGAAACCCATTCGGGAAATAAGTACATTTTGACTTTCCAAGACAATCTAACGAAATTCGTAGATTGTTATGCCTTGCCACATGGCGAAGAGAAAACGGTAGCAGGAGTATTTTTTGACGAGATAATCACTCGTTACCGTATTCCTAAAAATAGTAACTGATCAGGGCTCTAATTTCTTAAGCGATCTCTTCAAACGAGTTTGTAAGCTCTTAAAAATGAAAAAACCTACAAACATCCGCTTATCACCCACAATCCAACGGTGCACTTGAACGAACCCACAGACCACTTGTGGAGTATCTAAGAGCCATTGTATCCGAAAATCCAAAGGCTTGGGATCGATTCCTGAGAACCGCGGCTTTCGTATATAATAATAGTCCACATGAAAGCACTAAGCTCAGCCTAATGGACTGTCTATTTGGATTTACAGCGGATGTACTCACAAATCTAAGAAGAGAGCCAGAGCCAATATACAATCACGAAAGTTACTATCACCTTCTGAAATACAAATTACAGAAAACATATGCTATCGCCCGAAAAAATCTACTTAACGCCAAGGAAAAGTCAAAACAACACTACGATAAGCACGCGCGTCCAGTAACATTCAGACCAGGAGATAAAGTCCTATTAAAAAATCCAGCAAAAAAACACAAACTTTCCCAGATATGGCTAGGTCCATATCTCGTGGTACAAGTTTTTAACTCTGTTAATATTGTTATTCAAATCGGTAAACGAAGAGTAATAATACATAAAAACAGGCTGAAGCCATTTCACGAATAACGGATAAAGTTAAAAAAACAAAAACAAAAAGAGACAGAAAAACGAGGCAACAATTCTTAGTCAAGAATAAAAGACAACCCAACATACCCAATCAGTAAGAACACAAAAAAAAGGGGAGGAAGATTCATTAAAAAAAAAACAAATCTGATAATTGGATTTTTATTGAGTAAATGTAACAAAATACCATATTATGCACCATATAATTTTGAAATTCTTTTTCTCTTATTGGCATTTATATGCCTTAAATTATCCGATGCCAACCTCTCAAACTTCTGCTTCTCCTCTTCGGTTGAGGCAAGATTAGCTCTCATTTTAAAATAGTACTTCTCCCTACGTAGTTTGATGCGCCATCCCCCTCGGTCCGATTTTGTTTTTTTTTACGCCTCCAACGTTGTCCTGACAGCTGCCCCTCTGTCTCTTCAGATAATCTTCCACCGTCAATTTTCGAGGTTCCGGTATATATGCAGGCGCTGCTTCGGTAACCCCGGGTGATGCCGTAGGAACATAAGGTTCAATCGGCTTACCTGCCGGATACAACACTAAATCTCTGGTATCTCTCTCTGGGATGTTTCTCGATGTCGCTTTAACAAGGACCTTACTATTTTCAGTTGCCATTATACTAGATATTTATAACTTGAATAAAACGTAGTTAAAGAGAGACTTCACGATAATTAGTGAAACTAAACTAGATTACAGGTTATTTATAAGCAAATATTTTTGCTTACCTCTAAATTTACTAAAGAATTACGGTCAGTTTTATAATTCCGGAAAATACTCATATCAACACGGAATTCAGGTCAAGACAATTTAAAATTGTTTTTCTTCACGACACAATTATTACTACAATTGAATAATGAATTTGATGTGCATCGTCATGATTGATTTACAAATCAATAAAAATAATTACGACAAAAATGCACAATCAGTGAAATACAAATTTTCAGTAGGTTAACCGCAATAGCTTTACTTGCAGCAAAGCGGATAAAAAAAATAATTTTTATATATAGTATATATACATATATATATATATATATATATATATATATATATATATATATATATATATATATATATATGTATATATATATATATACAATTGTTCTTTATTTAGTGCGATCTTATGGATTCTTCTCTTCTCTAGATATGGCACTAATCTTCATGGTTACATTTTTACCAAGCCTCGTGGTAATAGCAAATGCTGCTGCAGAGCCATACGAAATCCGCGCTCTAAACAACACAGGGATAATGTTCGAAGAATTGGGTCAAATCATATTATTCCACGATACATGGAACCTCTTCTCCCAAATTAATATTAGTGAATTGGAAGCAGAAATCACAATAATGGAACACACCGGTTTCCTCATTAATCGTTTATGCGAGATACATAATACCACCACTAGCGCATGTACGGAGCAAAACGCCTACATTCACAGCCTAATAGGATCCATCAAGAAACGAACAATGACCATTAGAGAAATGATTACTACTCGTCATCGAAGATCCTTGTTCGATGGAGTAGGAAGTGGTCTGCACTGCCTTTTTGTAACAATGGATGCATCTAATGAAAAGCAAATATATAGTAAAATCGCCAATTTAGAAACAGACACCCACGCACTATTGGAGCTGGAAAAACACCAGATAACACTTTTCAAATCGTCTTTCGAGAAATTAAGAAAACCTTTCAATCAACTTGGGTCTAACCAAAGGGAATTAACAAAGACCGTGAATGATCTGCTTGACAAGGTTAATGGAGAAGTGAGCACGCCTCAACGCATCCAGGAAGTAGTGGCTACAATTAGTTTGCAGGTATTAGATATAGAGTTAAGACAACAAACCTTTATACAAATATTAACACATTATTAGAAACGTATTATAAGGCACATTCTAAGGAATTTAACAGGTTTCAAGACTTAGCTATCTTGACGCCAGCACTTGAAGTAAAATCAGAAATAATAAATGAGCTTCTCGTAATTGGAATTATTTTTCCAATACTTAACATACCGCCTTTCAAACTGCAACAGATTCATTTATTCCCTTTCAAAACCCCGGATAACCATTCATTGGTGTTGGATGTTAAACATGCCTACGTTGCAAGTCATATAGCCACACAAGAATTCGTGTTATTTAAAACATCTGAGCTACGAGTGTACAAAAAATTGTCTGGTAACCTCAATGAAAGTACCTACGTCGGTCCACTACTAAATCCTACACTTCAAGGGCATTATATAAAAGAGTGTCCAATAAATTTCTTATTGAGACCGGTAACTGTGAATATCTAGTCCAAACACAGGTCCCGCAGCTACTAATCAAATTAACTAGGAAAAATTCATGGCTATTTTCATTTCCCACCATACAGAAAATAACGAGTTCATGCAAGAAAAACCTACATAGTTCTAATCTATTCGGCAGCGGAGTACTAATGTTGAACCTTGTCACTTCCAAATAGCTGATCAAGTTATATTTCGAAGATGAAGATCATCAGAATATTAAAATATCAACCAGAATATCCACACCCGCTAAAATCTAATATGAATGGAACCATTCAAAACTTCATCAAAAGCATGAATCACACTACCCAAAAACACGTAGTAATGCTAAAAGCGGAGGAAGCAAATCAAATTCTGAATGAAAATACATTCACTTTAGATCAGCTGGAAGAACAAATAAGTACATTGGAAGAACAGAGAAAAGAGAGTAATAAAACTCAAATCGTTCAGATAAGTTCTCTATCACTAAGTTCCATGGCGATATTATTACTCAGCTTGATAGGAATACTAAAACTATGTAAGGTTATAAGGAGAAAGAAAAGGAATGTCATAGTCCATGCACCCAAAGTAGCAACCATAAATAACAAAAAAGTCCAGTTAGACAATGAGACACACCACCAACTCTGTATAGAATCTACGGAAACTCTGAGTCATGAGCCCGTAGTAGATGTTAAATCCCATAATTTTACCACACCACAAGAGATGATGTCGACAAACAGAGTCAAACAAATCACCCAAAATTTCCAATCAGAAATCACGAAATCTAACAAACCCCGAATTGTCTCACTACCCCCTACCCAAGAAGTAACAGCAACAAACAAAGGAAGAGCTATCTATCAAACTAATCGTTCGGAACTAAAGAACGCAATCAAACACCGATCTGCCGAGCCTCCACAGGCAAATAGCCGGCAAAATTTACCAATACCACCCCTACCACCACTTCCACCTTCTTTACGTCGTGCAGAGCCAGATTCAATGTCACGCACCCGCCATGTACAGGTGGTTTAAATAAGTTTTCAATACAAATTGCAAATAATACAAAATAGCTAGAATTACCTGTCTTTAAGTTTAAATAAGTTCCCAACATAACCTTCTAGATAGTACAAAATAACTAGAATTATCTGTCTTTAAGAGTTAGCTAAGTTTTTTTTTTTAGATAGTACAAAATAACAAGAAATATCTGACTTTAAGATGTAAATTCAAAAATATATATACATACTATATATCCTTAATAAACCTGCATACATACATATTACAAATGTATAGCCAGGCTAATCTCTAATGTATATTAAGAATAAACCTGCACACATACATATTACAAATGTATAGCCAGGCTAATCCTTAATATGTATCCTTAATAAACCTGCACACATACATATTACAAATATATAGCCAGGCTAATCTCTAATGTTAGATCAAGAATAAACCTGCATACATACATATTACAAATGTATAGCAAGGCTAATCTGTAATGTACCTATATCAAGAATAAACCTGCACACATGCATATTTTCAAATGTATAACCAGGCTAATTTCTAACTTTATCAAGAGCAAACCTAGAGACATATATATTTATAAATGTATTAACATATAATTAAACCTTATAGAAATAAGATGTGCTATTGACACTACCTATATAACTTTTAGCTCAAGTTTAAATCTAGACAAGTACAAAAAAAAAAATGTGCACACATATACATACTGTAAATGGACACTAGTTCCAAATGGAAAATATATATGTATATAATAAAACTTAAATAAAAAATACAAAACAAACCAGTGTCAACAAATAGACCTATGTACTTACGAAACTATAATGTTAAAACTTTATATACCTAGATGTACGTATGAAATCTAAATGTACCGTTAGTATAGTTAATTAAATACCAACTATGTTAAAAAAAAAAACTATTGTCAACCAACTCAAATTAATGTACGCATAAATAAGTACGCGCAAGAAGTCTCAAGTTGCAATACGACGACCTTGCGCCGGTGGTCAAACATATGTATGTAGGTAGCAACTAGCAAGATGTTAATTCACGGTTAATACAGTAAGCCACAAATGCCTACTGTAAACCGAGAATTACATCATAAATTAACAACAAAGAGCAAGTCATTGTGGCTCTTGCAAAATATTTGTATGTATACAAACACGACGAGTGCCGCGATTTAATTGAAGAATGTAATATGCGTGACTTAACGCTTTGTACAAGGTGAACATTATGTACACAAAGTGTTAAGTCGAAAGTAAAATACAGTCGGAAGTAAATTGCACATCTTCCGTTCTGGGAAGTAAGTATGACATTTTCCATGTATATACAATAGATAGAATAAGAACAACTTGTATATATAGAGTAAGAAAGTGTAAAACAAATGTTCAGTAAAAAAGTAAATTCAGTAGTATCCAGTCGTAAATTATTTAGGAGCTGAGCTTCAACAAGCTACTCCAATGCGAGTATAACCAGTGTTAATCAAGCGAAGATTATTTTCATTTATGAGCTGAGCTTCAACAAGCTACTCCAGATCTTCAATAGGAGCTGAGCTTCTACGACCTACTCCATAGCTTCGCTAGGAACCGAACATATACTGCTACTCCAAGCAACTCAACGTGCACAACGATAAGCCTGGGAGGAATTAAACGCAATAAAGAAAGAAGGAAGGAAAGTCTTTCAACAAGGGATGTTATGTCCCAATATACCGAGGACTCTTCCAGCAGCCATTGGTGCATTCTAGCGAAATAATCTGCAATTGCTAAACAATAACCTTGCATGGTATTGTTCTGCAACTGTCGATTATTTTGCTTATTAGCCCAACAGCTGGCTGCGATGAGCGATTAGTGGAGCAATCGACAATTACGATAATAATTAACCTCGCATGGTAGTTATTATGTAAGGCGATTGCTTAAAACTGAGCGACTCAGGTGCTGCAACCGGTAGAACAAAAGACAAGGTTGTTGTCGTTTGCTTACATCTGCGTTGTGAGCAAAGAAAGATTTTTCTTCCGTATATCGGACATCAAAAGACTAGTGACTGGTCTGTCGGGTGCCGATAAGCGATCAATCAAGTGTTAGTTGCTGTTAGGGCGCGTAGATTTCCATTCGTCGGCTCAGATTACCTAAGCGCCAGGTAGTCTACATTAACGTAAGATAGGGAAAGTCGCGGTGATGTAAAAATAAATTATATAAATAAAGAATTGTTCTAGTATAATTCGAGATGTGTTTTTTATTTAATTCGATAATATCTTTGGTTTGATTGCTCGAGGGGCACGGCACATACATCAAATGCATACAATAATATTCACTGAAATAAATTTTAATTTTTTTAATTTTTGGAATAAAAATATTTTATACGATGTTTTGAAGATGTATTATATAAATAAAAAATATATTTTTTAAAATAACTCAATTAAATATTTTTACTTGAATTTTTTAGGGAGGGGGGGGGGGGAGGCCTATGAGCCCAAGACCCCCGCCCTGGTGCCACTGAGAACGGGATTTATCAGCAATTAATATTAATAAAACCAAAATAAGAGATGAACTCAGCACAAACCGCACAGAATTCTCCATTCTTTTTTCTTACTTTATTTTTCATTTCATTCCCATTCAATGATGAAATAAACACAGAAGAAATAATAATAAAAGTAAAAAGATTTTTGGATGTGGACTAGTTGAGAATGAAATCCTCAACTTACAATTCTATATGTTTTGAAAATCAAGAGCTTCGTCTCATATAGTTATTAGAATTGTCATTGTAGTTGAGTGAGTGGAGCCAACTTGATCCCACGCTGCCCCGTGTTGTTGTGCTTCGGTTTCAGTGCAGTACTTAAATGCAGAGTTATTATTATTGTTCTGCCCAAATATCTGTGTTGTGTCGCTTTTTCTTCTGCTTTTCTCTTTTGTTATTGAACATGCAGAATTTTATTTCAAAACTCATTCGCGAATTAAGAGCAAATAGTTTTTCGATGTACTGCCATCTTAACTCTGAAAATGCGGCAATTCTTGTGCTAAGTGAAACCAAGATCATTCCTGATGCTGATATTAATCAACATCACGTCTCTGGTAACAGTTCGGTGCCTCTTTTTAATCCACATAGAGGGATCGCAATATATTTTCGGAATGGTGTGTCCTTTACTATCGTTAAAAATTTTCCTTCCTCCATTTGATAACATCTGGATTAGGTTTAAACTCCACAGGCACATCATCTACTTCTCTGCTCTTTATCGCAGCCGAAATATATCTGATGACGACATGGTATCCGTATTTTACATTATCTCCAACAATATTGATTACTTCCTTTCTGTCTCTCCCCCTTCCGAAATCGTCCTAGCAGCCGATTTTAATTTCTATAACATATCGTGGGTCAGAAATTCCTCACCCACGATTTCTTGAACTCTTCTGCGAATCGTTTAATTTGCAACAGCTAGTGGATGTATCCACGAGAACACCTGATGCAGCTGGAGATAGAGCTAAATTACTAGATCTCTTTCAGTCATCTCACCCCGACAAATATTCCATCTCAGTTGGTTCCCCTCTGGTAATTCAGACCATTGGTTAATCACGGCTCAATTTACCACATCAAACTTGTGCCGCCCTACTTCACCAGCTACAAGTAGGCTTCAATGGAACTATAAAAATGAAGATTGTGAAAGTCTCAATCAATATCTTAGTGCAATTGATTGGTCGGACTTATTCGCTTCCAGGGATGTTGATGAATGCACATGAGAGCTTAATAACATTCTAAATCTCGGCAGGCGTGAATACATTCCGTATTCCCACAGCAGATCTCAACAACAGCAAAATCGCTCTTGGTTTAACGATAAGTGCAACCAAGCAATAAAAGCGAAATAGTCTGCTTTTCACGCCTATCAATTGCATCCATGTGCAGAACTGAAACAAGTCTACAAGTCTGCATGAAACAGCTATAAGTCCATTATCCAGAGGGAAGAATTTGTTTTTGACCAGAGTGTCAGAAAAAGAGTCTTGGCAAGCCACAAAGGCAGCAAAAGTTTCTGGTCTCTGGTCAAAATCATCAGGAACAACTTCAGTAGTTCCTCTAAACCTTCACTACATGCTTCTCGGAGCTTCGTTGGAGGAATGTACTTGCAACAGAATGCAGTCAATAGAGAACACTACATCACGTGGTATTCTGCGATGCTGGAATTGTAATAGACCCGTACACCTCCAAAGGAAAAGAGAAAAGTGTGCCAAAGATGTGGAGCCAGGGAGGAAGCTATTCGTGAAGAGATTAGAAATCAAACAGCGACTAGTCACATCAACTCTCCTGCTGAGCAGTCGGAAAACATGTAAAAACCAGCTTTGGGGCGGAAGTTAGTTGGTAGAGTCGGCAGCCCCGAAGTCTTCATTCAAGTGGCCCAGTTGCAGAGAAATAATAGCAGTCTCGTTACATATGGAAGTGTAGGGAACAATTACTGAGCAATCACTATCGGCACTGGGGCTTCGAAATCAATTATTAGAGCAGAACTCGTCAAAAACAAGTGGCTTCACAACACCACCAATACTTACTAAGAACAGCAACTGGAGCAGCAGCACAAGTTTTTGGAGAAACTACTTTAGTTATTCAACTAGGCGAACTACCATTTCCTCCCACTTTCCTGGTGTCAGACAATGTATTCTTGTAGAAGATTATATGACCACATATAAAATAAATCTGGATGTCGGAGAACGGATCCTCAATTATGGCAAGATAGAAATTCATATAAAACTAGGAGTAGGAGCAAATAAGGACGATGGTCTGTGAAAGTATTACTCTCGCTGCATACTCAGAGATATCAGTATGGACGAAGCCTACTGATGACATCCGGACATGCCGATTCTATCTGCTGGAGTTAAACCCTACAAAAGTGATATCGAACATCATCGCTGGTAAGACTTTAGTGAAGGCAAAAGACACAACATTTTTTCCAGTGCTCAACACATCCGAAAATGAGCTACAACTAAAAGAAGATGCTATAATTGGAAATAGTGAACCCGTTTATAAGATTGTTAGTTTAGATAATGGTAGTAATATTAAGGAGGCAATACCTATACCAGCTACTACTCAACAGGTTCAGAAAATTCTTTCATCTAGTGCCTTAATTTAACAGCAATACAACGATGCCAAACAGGTGACCGATGAATTTTCGGAATTATATGCAATGAATGATTGAAGAGGATTTCAGTATAAAAAAATCTTGTCCAGCATCGGATCTATACAGGAGATTCTAGGCCCATTTGGCAAACACCTCAAAGACTACCATTAGCTAAACAACTAGAAGTTTCATATATGATTAATTCCATGAAGGAAAAAGGCATACTTGAGGAATCTAACAGCCATTGGACATCGCCAGTTGTTTTGGTCATGAAAAAGGATGGCAGCGCCCGATTCTGTCTGGACTAGAGCCAACTAAATAACGTAACGAGAAAGGATAGCTATCTGCTACCAAGGACTGATGACACATTGGACACCCTTTGTTATGGCAGACCAAAACAGTCGGCAGTTGGGAAACGGAGAGCAGCAGCTGAGGAACCCTTCCACAGCTGCCTTCCATTGAAAAAGTCAGAATTTTCGAAAACCCAAATAGAGGAAACCAGTGCAATAGAATTAAGCCCGTTAAATAATGACATCATTACAGAAGAATCAGACATAAGAGTGGAAGATACACTAAGATTACTTGTGGATACTGTAGCGACTTGTAGTATAATTAATATAAGTCGGATAAAAAGAAATATAAAGGCAAGGCCAACATCGATTTTATAGATGAAAAGGTGGCAATACAATGCGAGATAAGACCTGTGAAACAAAATCCACTCTTCCGAACCATAACAGGAAATGAAGTCTGCTGGGGAGTAATAAAGTCTGGGTTTTCTCAGCCGAGGAGGTAAAAAATAGCATTCAAGAACTTATATCAGCATTGAAAGAGATTATGACTAAAGATGGTGGAGCTGTGGACAATACAAACAGGTTAGGTAGGGTGATTAGTAGCAATAAAAGAGAGGAAAAGAATCCAGCTGAAAACGAGACTGAATTACATTAGTGGAAAACCGAGATAGAGGAAATGATGAGAGTAAATCACACGAGTATAAAGCCACAGTTAGGCGGATATGAAAGAAGCGCTTTGCCAACAACCCCTCGCATGGGAACTGAACACAAGGTTAAAAGTGTTAAAACAGACGCATCCTTAAGGTGGTCTCACGAAATGTAGGGTGAGACACAGATGGCAGAGGGTGATGGCGAAGATAACGAATCAGAACCTCCTCGTAAGGAAGTGGGACTTCTTAACTTTTGACCCAAGATATTGCAGGACAATCGGAGCCACACACAAATGAGGTAGCCACCATTTTCGGGCAATACCAGACATAATTCAGGTTGATCTTTCAGGCTAGAAGCGAGGACAGAACAATTGGTAAAGATAGATGTGGCCGGTCAAAAAGTGGACGTATGCATGGCTGCGGAAATCAGGCCAGGAGTATATTGTGGGAACACTATAATTAAACCAAGGAATGGACAAGTCTAACACCCGAACAGAACCGGTTGAAAATATGAATTTTTAGCCCCAGTTAAAAAGATGAAACGAGTTTGTACAATACCCATTCTCACGCCCTAGTAGTAAGACCCACGCCAGCCAACACCGACTTAAGCACAAGTGGCTTTGAGGGTGTTATTAACGCCCGAAGAGAACCGGTTGAAAATATGAATTTTCAGCCACAGTTAAAAAGATTAAACTAATTTATAATATACCCATTCTCAACCCCTAAAAGAAAGTCCCACGCCAGCCAACACCGACTTAAGCACATGAGGCTTTGTGGGTGTTATTAACGCCCAAACAGAACCGTAGAAGACGTACTGAATATATTGAAAACAAGATTCCAATCGTTGGAAGTTATTGGAGAGCCGACAAGACAGACAGAATACACTCCGGTAAACAAAGTTAACTCAAAAATAAAGAAAAATTGGTTACTAAAAAACTACCATATCAGAATAAAAAAGTGTAGATATTGCAAAGGACAACATAATATCTATACCCGTCAAAAGTTTCGTGCGTTGAGTATAATTGAAATGAATACGTTCATTACACAAAGCAAAATCTGTGTAAACTGTCTCAATCATGGAATCCAAGAAAAGTGTTATAGTCAG
Organism: Dioctria linearis; assembly: GCA_963930735.1. Lineage (NCBI taxonomy): Eukaryota > Metazoa > Arthropoda > Insecta > Diptera > Asilidae > Dioctria > Dioctria linearis. Next base: position 56,397,468 of record OZ005743.1, on the reverse strand, counting down.
AGTCGCTGTGTATTTTGTAAACACCAGCATCATTCACTACTACATCAAGAGCACAGCAGCGCATCTTCAAAACAACTATCATTAGCCAAGCCAATAACGCCGCATGTAACAATATCAAATGATGGAAGTAAACGCATACAAACTGCAACACACATAGCAAAAAACACTGACAACGCACTCCTTGCAACTACTATGATACGAGTGAAGACTATTCGACACACCCTTGAATACTTATCGATCTAGGATCCCAGGCAACATTTATTACGGAGGAAGCTGCTCAAAATGTAGGGAACGCAAGAACAAAAATATATACTGAAATATCCGGAATGGGTGGAAGCGATGCTGGGATATCCAACAGTAATATTGAACTTGAATTAACTCCACGATTTTCATCAAGCTTTAAAATACGATGTGAAGCCTTAGTACTTTCTTCACTAACAAAACCACAACCAGGTAACAGAATACAAACCAAGGAAATCAACGATTGGATTTATATCATCCTGGACGACCCAACATACGACATGCCAGGTCCAGTCGATTTAATTATCGGTGCAGATATATTCGGACAGATTTTATTGGATGGCATAAAGAAGACAGAAGGTGGGATTCTAGCACAGAGAACTGAGTTGGGATGGATATTAACTGGACGCTCCGAATTAAAACAAAACACATCTACAAGAATACTATCTATGGTATCCCGTGTCCACATAGAGAGAGGAGATTAGAGAAATGTCATCTGATCCGGTTATATCCGAAGAAGACAAGGTGGGTGAAGAACACTTTAAACAGACAACTAGAAGAAATTCTAATGGAACATACACAGTCCACATACCCTTTAAGGAAGACAGAGAGCAATTGGGAGAATAGAGATCCACAGCTTTGGCTCGCTTGTATCAGATGGAAAGAAAATTAGCAAAAGCCAAGTTTTTAAAGAAAGAATACTCTAAATTCATGCAAGAATATCTGAGGTTGGGACATATGAGACCAGTGGCATTTGAAGAGCACTCTACTACAACCAACCGTTACTACACGCCACATCAAGCGGTAATAGAGGAAGATAGTACAACAACGAAATTACGGGTCGTGCTCGATGCTTCCACTAAAACAAGCAGAGGTATCAGCCTGAATGATAAGATGCATAGCGGACCACGGTTACAACAAAATTTTCACAATATATAAGGTGGAGAAAACATCAGTGGGCTTTTACAGCCGACATAGAGAAGATGTGCCGCCAAATAAAAAAAAACAGAAGATCATCGGAATTATCAGCAAATATTGTGGAGATTTTCAACCAAGGATTAGATACAAGAATTGAACCTTACAATAGTCACATTCTGTACCAAATCAGCCCCATATCTTGCAGTAAGAACATTATAGGAGTTAGCTAGAGATGAAGCAAGCTGCCATACAGAAGCAGCAATAACTATTCTTAATGACCTTTCTGTGGATTATTTAATGTCGGGAACTTATTCCTTACAAAAAGCTAAAGTTCTACAAAGGGAACTAATTCAGGTACTAAGAAAGGGTGGCTTCAACTTACGGAATTGGAAAAGCAATCATAAGGCACTATTGGACAATCTTTCAGAGATATGCGTGATCAACGCGACATAGAAATAATGGAAGGGGAACCTGCCAAAATGCTAGGAGCATATTGGAATCCTACGAAAGTTGACTTTCAGTTTAAAGTAAAGTAAAGTAAAGTAAAGTAGAGCCACCAACAAAGTCAATAACAAAACGATCAATATTATCTGATATTGCGAAACTTTTCGACCCTCTTGGGTGGCTAGCCGCCGTGATAATAAAAGCAAAAATCTTGCTTCAGGAATTTTGGTTAAAGAGATATCCATGGGATCAGCTACTAGAAGGAGAAGTCGCAAAAAAATGGATAAAGTTTAGAGATGAGCTACATAAAGTTGAAGCCATCAGCATACCACGCTGGATCCACCATAGCCCTGGAAACAAAACGGCTGAACTACATGGGTTTTGTGAGGCCTCCGAAAAGGCACACGGGGCAGTGGTATATATTAAAATAACCACGGAATATGGGAAAACACATATATCACTACTCACATCAAAAACTAAGGTAAATCCACTCAAAAAGGTGACACTTCCTCGACTTGAACTATGTAGTGCAGTTATACTTAACAAACTTATCCAACATACAAAGAAGGCCTTGGAATTCGAACGTATAAAAGTATATGCTTGGACTGACTCAATGATAACATTAGCATGGATTAATGTAAAATATTTGTATCACACCGCGTTGCTGAAATTCAACGAAATGTAGGTTCAACGAACTGGAGGCATGTTAGATCAGAAGAAAACCAGATTTAGCTTCAAGAGGAATTGATCCACAGTCGCTTAAGGATAAAACATTCTGATGGGCAGGACCTTCGTGGCTCAAATCTTCAGAAAATAACTGGCTGAAAACAAACTCGGATATCAACAGTATTGAAAACCTGGAGGAGACAAACGTTCTATCAACCAACATAGCACTGGAATCAAGCATCGAAGATATATTGCCACGGTTTTCAATACTCTGAAAAATCATCAGAGAGCTTACTGTAATAGATTTATTCTAAAGTGCATGAAACAAAGACCCAAGCAAATTAGCGCTGAACTTACAGTAAAGGAAATACAAATTGCACAGCAACAAATTATAGAGATGACACAAAAAGTTGAATTTTCCACAGAAATAAATCGATTAGTCTCAAAACAGGAATTAAGTAAGAAGAGCAGCATATTATCCCTAAACCGTTTCATCGACGAAAATGGAATAGTACGAGTTGGAGGCAGGATCGAAAACTCAAATATCCTTATGACGAAAGCATCCAATTATTCTGGCACGCAGCCACCACGTTACAAATCTATTGATCAACGAAACTCACCTTGCAACTTTACTTGGTGGATGTCAAAAAACACTCGCCTTTATAAGACGGAAATACTGGATACTGAATGGGGGAAGCAAGGTATGTCAAGAACTGAACAAATGTGTTGAGTGCTGCAGATATAAGGGACAATCAATAATGCAAATAATGGGAATGCTGCCACCACCACGAGTCACCCCGTCAAACCCATTTATAAACAGGTATCGATTATGCGGGGCGAATTCAGGTTAAGACTTCCCAAATAAGGAGCAGTAAGACCCATAAAGGATATATAATACTTTTTATGTGCCTCTCAACTAAGGCCATTCATATAGAAGCGGTAGCAGACATGATGAGTGAAGCCTTCCTAGCGGCATTCAAAAGATTTAGAGCAAGAAGAGATCTTAGGAAGGTTGGCAGTAGATTAAGGAATACAAGTAAGAAGTAGGAGAGCCAAAATGGAAAGGCTTATGGGAGTAATATTAGTTAGAGTGACATCACTGTATGCAGAGAATACCGACTACAGCATCAAACCTATAACACAAACCGGGGTACTATTCCAGAATATGGGAAAGGTGAACTTCTCCATCAAGCACTGGACGATTCTAATTATACTGGAAATGCCGGATTTAGCAAAAGAGCTGGAGATTGCAAGAAATTGCAGCAGTTTAAGCAGAGAATTATGTACCAGGATAAGGTACATCGGTGTATGTACCAGATGCGAAGTGGCAACTAAGGAAGTAAGAACCTTGGTATCCGAAATTGAACGTATTTACAATTATCACTTCTAACAAAACGTCTTTATAATTTATATACATATTTATAATTTTCACTTTTAACAAAACTATTTACTGGATATCTTCTACTTTTCACTTACTTAGAGGTGTCCTCTCGACGGGGTTAAAAAACGAACTCCTCGAGGTTTGGGAAAATTGCCCTCAGGTACCCAAGATATCTTGCAAAAGCTTTTTTATCTTTTTATTGCTTTCTCACGAAGTTAAAAATCGTACGTGAGAAAATGTACGAAAGTTTTGATGCAAGCTATATGCAGCTATGCAAACTGTAATCCGATATGCACTTGTGCGCCCGTCTTGAAATATTAATTTTAAGAGGGCGCGAATAATTTTGATAATTGTATTTACAGGGTGAGCCAACTTTGACTGACTGATTTGAAATACTTATAATTATTTTATTTTTAAAGTTTTTTATTTTAATTTCTTTGCAGATAATAAAGAGTTTTATAAAATTTTATAATGTCATCATACTCAGTGCAAAAACGTGTAAAAACTGTTGGATTTTATTATGCTTCCGGACGATCAATTGTTACAGCACAAAGAAAATACCGCCAATATTTTAATACTGCGGCGGCCCCCACTGTAAACATGATAATAAGCTGAATGACCCGTTTTGAGAATTGGGGTACAGTAGGTGATGAACCATGAAGAAATATTATTCGACCTGTTCCCACTGAACAAGCTGTAGATGCTGTACGAGAAAGTGTTAACACGGATCCAACGGTGTCGACTCGTCGACGTGCTACTCAATTGGGCATCTCCAGAACATCGCTACGACGTATTCTAAAAGATGAACTGAGGATGTTTCCCTAGAAAATTCAATTGGCCCAAGGATTATTGCCGAGGGATGCACCACAACGGCTACAATATGCCAATAGATTGATTTTGCTTGCGACAGAAAATGCAAATTTTTTTAATAATCTGATTATGAGCGATGACGCACATTTTCATTTGAATGGATATGTAATAAACAGAATTGTCGAATTTGGGGTACGGAGAATCCGAGAGCATTGCAGCAGTGACAATTACACCCTCTCAAATGCACTGTTTGGTGTGGAATCATGGCTGATAGAGTTATCGGTCCATATTTCTTCGAAAATGAAAGTCAGGAGCCTGAAACCATCTCTGAGGCGGCATACCGGACCATGTTGGAAATTTTTTACGTCCAGTAGTTCTCAATAATCCTGACATATGGCTCCAGCAAGATGGAGCTACACATCATACCGCAGGAGCCACAATGGCGATTCTTCGAGAACTTTTCGATGACCGAATAATTTCAAAAAATGCTGATTTCGATTGGCCACCTTGTTCTCCAGATTTGACGGCTCCAGATTTTTTTGTGGGGTTTCTTGAAGGAACGAGTTTACGTCACCAAACCACAAATTATTCAGGAGCTAAAGCAGAATATTCGCACAGAAATTGCTGAATTGGAGCCAGAAACATTGGGCAACGTAATGAAAAATGCCTTAAATAGAGCCAATAACTGCCAACGGGAGAATGGCCGCCATCTAAAGGATGTCAGTTTTCATATTTAGCTTAAAAAAAATTTTTAATTTATTCTTTTATTTAAAAAAAATATAAAATAAGAAACTTTAAAAATAAAACATGTAAAAAAGCAAGGATTGGTCTAAGACCAATTCTTATGTTACCTAGATGAATGTACGTATGAAATTTCGTATGATCACCCATTTGAGCAGTTTTGATATTTTGCATTGGTTTCTCGCATATATGTATTTCTAGAACGGCTCGTCGGACAGAAAAAATGATTATAACCATATTTATAGGATTTCTTATTCTGAAGTGTTCTAAAGTATATGTAAAAAACCAAAAAATTTATATGGAAACACCAAGAAAGGGTTGCCCGATTTAGTCCACTTTTGAAATTTTATTTGCTTTTAGTATGAAAACACATTGTACCAAATTTCAGCTTTCTATGTCGACGTGTTCTCAGGTAGTGTCCAAATATATCGTGGAAGACGAACTTTTTGTATGACAACCCCACGAAGGAGTTGCCCGATTTGTCTCATTTTCGAAGTTAATTTTACTTTTTTTTTAATGTCCGTGTACAAAATTTCAGCTTTCTAGGCGAACGCGTTCTCAAGTTATCGTGCGCACGGACGGACGGACGGACGGACGGACAGACGGACATGCAAAAATCAAAATAACTTTTAATTTTATGCGGGGGTGTCCAATCCATTTTGCTCTACCATCATTATTTCTGAGCGTTACAAACGGAATGCCAAACTTAGTATACCCTATAGATTTCATCTAGGGTACAAAAATTATAAGCATTTCAAATCAGTCAGTCCAAGTTGGCTCACCCTGTATGTATGTACATACAATTAGTTTGGATTCAGCAAGTAATGTACGTATGTACAGTGTACATATGGAAAAAAAGTAAGAAGACACTGTATGTAGGTAAGTATGCATACCCTCTGAGTGGAATGTATGTCTGATAACAGAATGCAATTTATGCTAAATTGCATTTTGTTATAATAAGGGAGAATGGATTTGAATGCAATTTAAGTGAATAAATAATTTTATATTTTCAGGGTCATGTTGTGGTACATCAATATATTGTAAAGGACAACATATTGATGTATTGACCTAATGGTTGTGATTCGGGGCATTGGGCACCTGAGTTACAACATCCCTCCCCCTTGGGGAAAAGAAAGTTTTATTCCTCCTGTGAAGAAAACTGTCTTTCATTTTTAGTAAACTAAAATGTGTACATATATTTGCATATATAAAGGAACTGGTATATAACTAGTCAACTGTAAATAACTACAAAATTATAAAATACAGTAAAAACTAATACATGTATATATTTTAATTTGGAATAGAGAAGCTTTACTTTATGAATTATACGTTATTATTAAATTATTTTGTTATAATTTTTATTTGTATGCAGATACATATTTTCTTGTGTATTATTTATTATTGTTGATTAGTACTATCATTTCGCAATGAATGATTGAATATATCTACATATTGATATATACATATTTGATAGTTACGGTAAAACTAGAGAGAAAAAGCATTATTGTATTGAGTATAACATTAAATTTAATATGTGTTATAATTAATTTATTCTTCTGTTTTTTCCTTTTATTGAAATTAATGCTCATTATATTCTCTGGCAAAAGAAAATTTTTCGCTTGTTATTAATTTTTTTTTTTATATATATATACTACTTTGTTATGTATTTTAAACAAAATACAAGTATAAACTCTACGAGCTAAAAAAAAACATTTTATTTTCTATCCAACAGGGAAAATATAAGGAAGGAAGGAATTACCATTGTTCAGTTTTCTGTTTGTCATATTTGCCTGTTTAATTGTTAAAGCTAAATCAGTTAAACACGCTCTGGCGTTCAATTTACGCAGCAAACATCAAATCTAGAGCAATGGCATTCACCTCAGCGAAGTAATATTTACTGCTGAGGTCATACTGATTAAATTAAGCAATTCACGTACGGCAGTGGCATTCAATATTATGTGCAGTAAGCACTTATGAAAAAAAAATAAATTGGGACAAATTAATTATTGTAAAAGTTTAGTTGTAAGCAATTATTGATTATAAAAATCAATCATATGTATAACTATGGGCAGTAATAGATTTTGATTATCATTAACGAATTCGAGCTTTTTACTTGGCGACTATACCGGCCTAGCGAATTCCCCCTACTCAAGGTAAGAGTTCAATAGGTTCTTTTCTCTCAGTTCTTCAGCAGCTTAATCATTGGTCCTTCGAGCTACTAGAACCGACAGCTATATAAACGAAGTACAGTTCATTAAAAAAGTCGTGGCCAAAAAGCACTACACGCTAATAGCCGTTTACCTATCTACTACTAAAACTACACAGTAAACATCAGAGACGGAGCCAAATGCAAGTTTTTTCGGAAACAGCGGAGAATCGAAGAGAACTTGGAGATGAAATTAAACGACTGCTGGCGAACATGAAAAAGGATGGGTCATACAGGAAAGACCAAGACTATATGCACAACCATTTCGAAACGTTCAACGAACTGTAGGAAAAGTTTGAAGATCAACATAAATTATTAAAAAGATTAAACCAACCCACTCATAAGAGATTTTCATGGCCAAGTAAGAACACAACACGAATCTGCAGTACGGATATTGGATAAATATCGACAGCAGTTAGACAAAGAGAAAGCAAATGATGGTGGTAAGACTATCGAAATTACAGCCACAATAGATAGAGGGCAAGAGTTTCTTTTAATGCACCAAGAAGATACAGCGAGCACAGAAGAACAGAAACTACGCCCTAAGAAGTAAAATGCCCGAATGGAGATATGTAGAAAAATTACGAACGACATTACTGCGTCGTCCAACAAGCGTTCAATTAGTTATTATGAATTTAAGATACAGGAACAGGAACCAATATAGTACAATTACATGAGGAAATTATAACATTTGCCATGGAAGAAGACGTTGGGCATCCCTACTTGGAAGAAAGACACTTCAAACACTTAGAAACGATGTATCAGAAGATAATGGTAGAGCTTCGCGAGGAGAAAACAGATAAGAACATCGAGAGAGAGTGTACACAAGCAACATGTGAGATTAAATTACCCCGTATAAACATACCAGACTTTGATGGTAATTGCAGAATGTGGACAGCATTCCATGATATCTACGTGAGAATAATTCATAACAATAAGCGTATTGGCAACGCAGAAAAGATGCAGTACTTAAAGACATCTCTTAAAGGAGAAGTATACAAGCTTATTCATCATGTTGTAAGTTCTGATGCAAACTAGCATTAATTTGAAAATTAATAAATATATTACTCAACTTACTATAAACTAATGTACTAAAAGTAACCCAATATAGGAAGTATTTAGAAATAGATAGAATTAAACTCTACACTAAGAAAGTATATCTAAAATCAAATTGTATCTAAGGGCATGTCAACGTACCTATCAAAAAAATATATATATAAATTATAGATAAAACCTATAAGTAACCAATTACCAACCTAAGTAGCATAAATTACCATGTAAACTACGAATACGTAGTTCAAACACCATAACCTACGTGTAATTTCAATTCTCCTCAAGAATACGAAATTCCTCATTAGGGGGAAGGTGTTATGAATACACTAAATCAATCTTACTTACTACCCAATCTCGGATTCATAACCTAAAACTAAACCCTAATTCTGCATTCATAATTCAATATATATAATTCTGCATTCATAATGCCTAACATCCAATCATCACTTTACCCCAAAATGCATTTCCCAAGAATTCAAGATATTCATTACAACCTCAAATTACGAATTTTTAAACACACCCAAGTGAACGCAACTACCAATAAATAACAGCCGGCAGGTTCCCGTAATTCTATCCCATTTGGCGCGTGCCTAAAATGATCATAATTTCTTCCACTTGATAAAGGCAAAACAAACAAGTGAAAAAGCTAGAATTGGTCTAAGACCAATTATTATGATACCCTAGATGAATGCACGTATGAAATTTCGTATGGTCACCCATTTAAGCAATTTTGATTTTTTACATTGGTTTCTCGCATATATTTATAGAACGGCTCGTCGGACAGAAAAAATGATTATAACCAATTTTACAGGATTTCTTATTCTGAAGAAGTTTTTGGTACAATAAAAATGTCTAGGAATGATTGTTTTCAAAGTATATGTAAAAAACCAAAAATTTTATATGGCAACACCAAGAAGGGGTTGCCTGATTTAGTCAGTTTTTGAACTTTTATTTGCTATTACTATGAAAACACAATGTACAAAATTTCAGCTTTCTATCTCGACGTGTTCTCAGGTAGTGTCCAAATATATCGTGGAAAACGAAATTTTTGTATGGCAACCCCACGAAGGAGTTGCCCGATCCGTCTCATTTTCGAACTTAGTTTTACTTTTTTTTTTTAATGTCCGTGCACGAAATTTCAGCTTACTAAGTGAACGCGTTCTCGAGATATCGTGCGCACGGACGGACGGACGGACGGACGGACGGACGGATATTGCGAAACTGTTTGACCCTCTTGGGTGGCTGCCTTGATAATAAAAGCAAAAATCTTGCTTCAGGAATTGTGGTTAAAGGGATATGCATGGGATCAACTACTAGAAAAAGAAGTCGCAAAAAATGGATAAAGTTTAGAGATGAGCTACATAAAGTTGAAGCCATCAGCATACCACGCTGGATCCACCATAACCCTGGAAACAAAACGACTGAAATACATGGGTTTTTTGAGGCCTCCGAAAAGGCACACGGGGCAGTGGTATATATTAAAATAACCACGGAATATGGGAAAACACATATAGTTATCACTAGTCACTTTAAAAACTAAGGTAACTCCACTCAAAAAGGTGACACTTCCACGACTTGAACTATGTAGTGCAGTTCTACTTAACAAACTTATACAACATACAAAGAAGGCCTTGGATTTCGAAGATATAAAAATACATGCTTGGACTGACTCAATGATAACATTAGCATGGATTAACGGAAAACATTTGTATCACACCGTGTTGCTGAAATTCAACGAAATGTAGGTTCAACGAACTGGAGGCATGTTAGATCAGAAGAAAACCCTGATTTAGCTTCAAGAGGAATTGATCCACATTCGCTTAAGGATAAAACACTCTGGTGGGCAGGACCTTCGTGGCTCAAATCTTCAGAAAATAACTGGCCGAAAACAAACTAGGATATCAACAGTATTGAAAACCTGGTGGAGACAAACGTTCTATCAACCAACATAGCACTGGAATCAAGCATCGAAGATATATTGCCACGGTTTTCAATACTCTGAAAAATCATCAGAGAGCTTACTGTAATAGATTTATTCTAAAGTGCATGAAACAAAGACCCAAGCAAATTAGCGCTGAACTTACAGTAAAGGAAATACAAATTGCACAGCAACAAATTATAGAGATGACACAAAAAGTTGAATTTTCCACAGAAATAAATCGATTAGTCTCAAAACAGGAATTAAGTAAGAAGAGCAGCATATTATCCCTAAACCCTTTCATCGACGAAAATGGAATAGTACGAGTTGGGGGCAGGATCGAAAACTCAAATATCCCTTATGACGAAAAGTATCCAATTATTCTGGCACGCAGCCACCATGTTACAAATCTATTGATCAACGAAGTTTACCTTGCAACTTTACATGGTGGATATCAAACAACACTCGCCTTTATAAGGCGGAAATACTGGATACTTAATGGGAGAAGCAAGGTATGTCAAGAGCTGAACAAATGCGTTGAGTGCTGCAGATATAAGGGACAATCAATAATGCAAATAATGGGAATGCTGCCACCACCACGAGTCAACCCATCAAACCCATTGACACATACGGGTATCGATTATGCGGGGCCAATTCAGGTTAAGACTTCCAAAATAAGGAGCAGTAAGACCCATAAAGGATATATAATAATTTGTATGTGCCTCGCAACTAAGGCCATTCATATAAAAGTGGTGGCAGATATGACGAGTGAAGCCTTCCTAGCGGCATTCAAAAGATTTCCAGCAAGAGGACTTCCATGCTGCATATACAGTGGCATACAGGGGTTCTTTATTCCACAGGGAGCTACTCACTTAGCAGGAATCTGGGAGGCCGGTGTAAAATCTATAAAATATCACTTAAAAAGTGTTATAGGTGATACCGCGCTAACTTTTGAAGAACTGAGTACACTACTGTATCAAATAGAGACATGTCTAAACTCTAGATCTTTATGTCCACTGGCAGCTGATCCAGGCGGTGCAATTGTTCTTATGCCAGGGCATTTCCTTGTTGGGAAAATTCTAGTAAAACCACCAGAACCCATGATAACGGACACTGATGTACGGATGTTGACACGCTGGAAACAAATTCAAAAAATAACAAAAGACTTCTGGAAAATATGGCAGAGGGAATATCTATCTCGTTTGCGAAACCGACACAAATGGCAGGCAGGAAACCAAAATGTGTCAACTGGCAGAATCGTGTTGATTAAGGACGAAACCTGTTCACCATGCAAATGGCCATTAGCAAAGATTATTGAAAGTGATCCGGGTAAAGATGGAATAGTACGAGTAGTAACCCTCCGATATAAAGAAAATACCACAATTAAACGTCCAGTGACGAAAATATATCTACTTCCTATAGAAGAAAAGGAGGTAGAAGACACTAACAAACAAACAAAGGAAGATCCAAGAGCACAGAATTCAGCACTTACAACTATAATCAACGATCCGAACGCTGTAATATCAGACAAAGAAGAAGACTTTCCCAATGCTCAACCTGTCATAAGGAATACAGCAAAAGAGAAGAAAAACATACCACATCACCCACTTAAAGGAAGATTTCTTCCCACCAATCCAAATTGGGCCCAATATATATCTGACCGTAAGCAAAAGAACAAAGAGCCGATCCACAATGCGCCCACGAAGATTGCCAAATTACTATTGACCGCAATGATAGTCTTACGAGTTGTACAAAGTGGTAATACACAATACACAATTAAGCGGAACATATTGGAAAAGCAAGGTTGAAAATCTTCCACTAAACATAAAGACTGAGAAAGAAAGAATTGATGTCGAAATGAGAGAAATGAAAAACGCATGCAATCAGTCTACTAAATTCGCGAAAGATACTCATTGCAATACTCTATTGGAACACTTAAAAGACAGAAGGAATGCGCTATTGAGTGAAATGGAAATATTGGAAAACAAGCACGGAAACAAAAAATGTACAGCCCGTAGTCAGAGCGAACATGCAAAAAATGAATAATGTGGTGAAAATTGATGCCACTGGTATAAAGTTAGTGGTTCCATTCGTTTGACTATTAATTGTACACTTCAATATCAAACTAGAGTTTTAATATTTAGTAAACTTAAATTTTAAATAATCCAATTTATCAAAAACGTAATGTATGTAAAATATATGAAATATAACAAATATGATAATTCTGTTGCAATAAACTTTGTACTCACCTGATCTATGTTTGGCAGTTGGTTCACTTGATTTGAATAATTTTAACTGAGGTTTGGGATTGGGATATTCTTTATTCTGGTCGATACCCGGAACAAAGTGAGTTGAGTAGATCTTACTGCAGTCGAAACCCACAGAGAATCTTTATTGCAGTCGTTACCCACAATAAAGTGTTGGTTAGTAATTTTCTTATTACAGTCGTTACCCGTAATAAGAATGTTTATTGTAGTCGTTACCCACAATAAAGTATTTAATGTTAGTAGTTTTCTTATTACAGTCGTTACCCGTAATAAGAATCCTTTTTGTAGTCGTTACCCACAATAAAGTGTTTAGTGTTAGTAAATTTATTATTACAGTCGTTAACCGTAATAAGAACCTTTATTGTAATCGTTACCCACAATAAAGTGTTTAGTGTTAGTAAAATTTGTTAATACAGTCGCTACCCGTAATAAGAATCATTTTAGTCGCTATTCAAACAAATCTCCTAATTTAGTCGCAACCCAGAATAAGAAAAATTTATTTCAATTGTCAACCAAACAAAGTGTTAGACTGTTAATAAAAATTCACAACACTACGAAATATATAGCCATGGTTTGCACCCGGCACCAAAGCACGGTAGTCAAAGGCGCATGGCAACAATAATTGGCATAGTAACAATAACCTAGCATAGCAACAATAACCCAGCATAGCAACTCATCATGTGTTTATACAGTGCTACCATTTTAGTCATTGCTGCTATCAAGCTGTTTTTTGCTAAATAACTTTAAAAATAATTTAAACTAATTTATATTAATTTCAATCAATATGGTATAAAATGTCTTTCGCTTTGTTGAATATACTTACTTGCAACGAAAACAAATTTATTTGTACAGTATATGCTACTAGAATTTTAATCGAATAAGATTGCGAGTCATATTTACTTCCTCGAGCTTGATTCATGGTAATAGGGAAATTTGATTGATCCATTGAATTGTGGTAGATTCGATGTCTCTAGTGCAATATAAATGGCACTATTTCATTCCACTACGTACTTTCCTTCCATTTTATCTTAGAGTGTGTTTCATTTCACTATGTTGTTAACATTGTGTGATATAGTTATATTGACGTGACAGCTGACATCGGAAAATTTTTACATCTGCCTGTTTACTTCATGGAAACCTTTGGAGATCCGTCTTGAGTATACAAGTTTACATACTTCGGTTTCTTCTTTGTTATTTGCTGATATTTGTAGATGGAGGTAATTTCGACTCGACTTGCTTTTCCAATTTCTTATTTCCTACTTAGTTTTTTTGGGATGTTTTGTTGTTATTTTTGCTTAAAGTCATTTATAAACAAACGATGCTCTGGTAGCTCATAAACGAGAAGACTCTGAAGTAGTCGTCAACTTCCTCTGAGGATTTCATTGATAGGATGAAGCTTATCATTGCATCAGGAATGGGAAAATCTAAACAAAAGGATAATCGATTTCGCGCCCAGTTTTCCATTTCTAAAGAGGACAATTTGGAAAACTTATACAATCTGCCTTTGGAGTAAATGATGAGTTGTATACGGACATCGAATCTCTGGAACACAATCAACAAATTCTGCGACAAGCAATGGATAATGGAAAGGATGAATGACACCGAAAACCTATCGTTAAAGAAGATTAACTAAATAACTAACACATTGAATAAGGTGATAACTGAAGTAAACAAAATGGAGAGTTGGTATGCAAAAATCGATGGTAACAAGGTCAGTATTCACATATTGGCAGCATACCATTTAGCTATCTATGTGTATGAAAACATAGAAAACCACTACACTTGGCAGAAGTAGTATGTTAGATTTTATAACTCCCAGTAAGCTCAAAAACATCATCAATAAAGCTTCAAGTAAGATGCCATTCAACTTGGAAGTAATCCCTGAACCTGAAACTAGACTGGAGTGTGTGGTAAATAACTCCAATATAATAATACATGGATTCCTTCATATAATAGAAATTGACGAATATAAACTACTTAAAACAACCTCGAATCCAACAAAAAAAGTAAAAAATAACACCTACGTCGCTACTGCTTTCTCATCTTCGCTTCTTGCCACCAATGTCAATAATCAGCGATATTTTGAGCTAACTGAAGAAGAATTTAAGATCTGCATCAATGTGGAAAGATATCAAATATTATGCACACTTACTGTTGTCAGCAACATTGAAACCAATATAAATTGTATCATCGATGAAATGTATCACCGACAAGACAAACACGATTGTCCAATAAAGGAATTCAACATTCCCAAGGTGATGGGAAATATTTGTTTATGGCAAACACTTGGCTCTTTATCACAGATACTTCAATAACAGCAGCGATTAAATGCAATGGCAACAGAGAAAATGTAATTTTAACGGAGTCGGCATACTACAAGTTAATCAAGAATGCATTATCCAAACACGCAAAAATACGTTGTACTCGGAAATTGATAACAAGGTGCAAATCAGATCCACATAAGTGAAGCCCATAACTTTTAACATTACAAGCAAAATGTATTCACAGACACCACACAGCGAAACATTAGACCTAGAACCAATACTAAAGGCATCAGACCAGTTCTTTAGAATTAGTCCAAATAAAGAAGAAAATCGGGATCCTAGTTACTCAGCATGGAAGAGAGTAGCCTACCATGCAACCACTGCTATAAGCTCAATATGCATTACGCTAGTTATCGCTCTCATCATCTTGAAAATATCATGATAAATGCAGCTTTTGCAAACTGATACCTAAGAATGAAACCATAGGATAATACCACAGCAACGAAGGTCAACCCACATTCCAAAAGAGACAATCTGGATGACATTCCAGATTTCAACTTACAGCACCTAAGTGCGGATATTTCAGAACAGTTGTCCGACGTGCGTCCAAATCGTCATCAACATCTCCAACCAGGTCACTATGCTCGGCAGTATAAAACCTAGAGCAATGGCATTCACATCTGCGAAGAAATATTTACTCCTGAGGTCATACTGATTAAATTAAGCAATTCACGTGGCATTCAATATTATGTGCTGTAAGCACGAGATAGAAGAAATGATGCAGGTAAATCAGTATAGAGTATAGAGCCACAGTTAGGCGGATGTGAAAGAAGCACTTTGCTAACAACGCCTCGCATGGGAACTGAACACAAAGTTAAAAGCGTTAAAACAGACGCATCCTTAAGGTGGTCTCACGAAATGTGGGGTGGGATACAGATGGCAGAGGGTTATGGCGAAGATAGAGAATCAGAACCTCCTCGTAAGAAGGTGGGACTTCTTAACTTTGGACCCAAGATACCGGAGGACCATCGGAGCCACCCACAGATGAGGCAATACCAGACATAATTCAGGTTCAACTTTCAGGCTAGAAGCGAGGACAGAACAATTGGTAAAGATAGATGTGGCCGGTCAAGAAGAGTTGGTATGCATGACGGAGGAAATCATGCCAGGAAAATATTGTGGGAACACTATAATTAAACCATTGAATGGACAAGCCTCTGTATGGGTTATTAACACCCGAACAGAACCGGTTGAAAATATGAATTTTCGGCCCCAGTTAAAAAGATTAAACGAGTTTGTAAAATACCCATTCTCACACCCTAGAAGTAATACCCACGCCAGCCACCACCGACTTAAGCACATGAGGCTTTGTGGGTGTTATTAACGCCCGAACAGAACCTGTTGAAAATATGAATTTTCAGCCCCAGTTAAAAAGATTAAACGAATTAGTAATATACCCATTCTCACACCCTAAAAGTAAGACCCACGCCAGCCACCACCGCCCTAAGCACACGAGGGACACGCTAGTGTTGGAGGAAAGTTTTAATGCAGAAGAAAATGTATCCGTTTCTCAACTTTGCTATGAATATAGCGATATTTTTTATTTACCGGTAGATAAGCTCACGTGGCTTAATGGCTAACATAGGTCCTATACATAAGAAACAGTACCGGATGCCAGAGGCTCACAGAGAAAAATGTCAGAAACAGTTAACAAAGTTTCTGGAAGAGGATATCATAGAACCCAGTAAAAGTCCATTCAATTTCCCAGTTCTACTTGTCCCGAAAAAGGGAATGGATGAAAATGGTAATCGGAAACTTAGACTGTGCGTAGACTTTCGGGAACAGAACGAAGTGTGCATCCCTTACGCATATCCTCTCCCACGAATAGAAGATATATTGGACAGATTGGGTCATTCCAGGTACTTCTCAACATTAGATCTAGCTAACGGGTACCACCAAGTGCTAACTGATCCAGAAGATAGGGAGAAAACATCACTCAGTACCAATTTCAATCACTTTCAGTATAAGCGATTCCCATTTACACTAAAAACCGCTACCCTATTTTTTCAGTCGTTATTGAATGGGATTTTCACAGGCCTTCAACGAATAAAATTTTTCGTTATCTAGGTGATGTGGTCATCTTAGCAAAAAAATTGGATGAACACAACGAGAAGCTACGGGAGGTATTCCAGCGTTTTAGGGAACACAATTAAAACTTCAGCCTTCGAAATGCCAATTTTTGAAGAAAGAAGTTGTGTACTTAGGTTATGTATGCTCGGAGAACTTACTGCCGGACGAACAGTCAGTTAAAGTAGTGCGTGATTTTCCAATACCACTATGCGTCACGTACAACCGTTCTTGGGATTAGCTAACTATTACTGAAAATTCGTCCCAAACTTTTCTAAGATCATGGCTCCCATTACGAAATTGCTGAGAAAATGGGTATAATCTAATTGGGACTCTGAATGCGACAAATCCTTTAGTATTATAAAAGAGTCTTTAACTACGCCACCTGTCTTGGCTTACCCTGATTTTAGTAAGGAATTCACATTAATTACAGATGCAAATGGAGAGTCCATAGGGGAAGTCTTACAACAAGAGAAAAAGCCACTAAGCTATGCCAGCCGTACTGTGAATCCTTCTGAGAGGAATTATTCTACCACCGAACGAGAAATGTTCGCCATCGTTTGGGCTGTGCGGAATTACAAATGTTATCTGTTAGGTAGATATTTTAAAGTTATATCCGACCACGAGCCTTTATCCGAAATTTTTAAGGTAAAGGATGCCAATTCCCGTATGGTGAGATTTCATCAGAAATTGTCTGAATATGACTTTGAGATTATATATGAAGCTAGCAAGCAGAATAGTAATGCGGATGCATTGAGCCGAATTCCCCAAGTCTCTAATGGTAGAGACGAAGAAAACACTGCAGAGTGTCCATGTTTTGCAGTAACTCGAGCTCAAGCCCAGAGCAAAATAGCATTAAAGGAAAGTCACAATCGGGAGCGAGTGTGAGTTGATTTCCGGAAGAACGATAAGAAAATTAATTTCGGGTCCGAAGGAAGTACAGATGATCTTGAAAGATTATCATGACTCTAGGTTCGGAGGACATTTTGGACGAATTAAAACGTTCGACAGAATGAAGCGTTTCTACCGCTGGAAGGGGATGAAGGGCGAGACCGCAATATATGTTCGACGGTGTGTAAAATGTCAGAAAAACAAGCACGCACGAATCACTAAGATGCCTATTGTAGTGACGGAAATTTCAGAGAAACCGTTTGACAAGGTTTACGTCGATTTGGTGGGACCTGTACCAGTAAGTCACAATGGCAACAAATATATCCTAACATTAATGGATGATCTTACGAGATTTGTTGACTAAAGGTAAACAAATTGTAAACTACGGCATATCATCCACAGTCGAATGCGGTAGGGAGACAACATTCTACTTTGGCAACTATTTGAAGAGTTTCGTGGATCGGGATCCACAAGCATGGCACAAATATTTAAAAATGGCGGCTCAATACAATACATACAAGCATTAAACTCACACATATGGCAACACTTTTTGGGTTTGCATCGCGAATTCCAAGCAGGTTACAAACCAAACCAGAACCATTATACAATACCGAGAGATATCATGCAGTACTACGTTTTAAGATGCAAAAGTTATTTGAGCTGGCTAGGGAGAATCTGCGAAAGAGTCAAAGAATTATTACGATAGGAAAACCAGAGCAGAGCGGTTACATGTCGGCGACAAAGTCTTGGTCACGGATCCATCCTACGCAGGAATATTAGCAGCAATTTCTAAAGGACCCTATGAAGTCATACATGTGCACAGTCCGAAAAATGTAATGGTTTTTCAGAGCGAAAAACTTAAGCGGATTCACACTAACCGTTTAAGAAAATTTGTTGTATGATCAAATTCAATTCACCTTACTTAGTTAATTAATTATTAACCTCTGTTATTTTACAGGTGTCATTTTGTAAGCAGAAGCATTCAGATAAGGGGTCGGTCGGATTCAGTAATCGGTAAAGAAGGGTATCTTAAATGAGGTAAGGTTTGGTAAAAAAAAAATGTTAACAAGTAGGGTACACAGTAAGAGAGATTATAAAACGAGAAAGAAGAAATAAAATATTAAAATAAAAAGATAAGAGTAAAAAAAGACAAAAAAAAAGACGGAAACAATAAATAAGAGATTTATAAATAAAGAATAAGAAGTTTTTAAAGAAAAATCATAAAGAATTCTAGATTTGTACTAAAGAAGAAAAGAAGTAAAGAATAAATAACTACTTAAAACAAATGAGAAATAATTAGGAGAAGCTTTTATTTTAGATCTTAGGAAGGTTGCCAGTAGATTAACGAATACAATTAAGAAGTAGGAGAGCCAAATAGGAAAGGCTTATGGGAGTAATATTATTTAGTGTGACATCACTATATGCAGAGAATACCGACTACAGCAACAAACCTATAACACAAACGAGGGTACTATTCCAGAATATGGGAAAGGTGAACTTCTCCATCAAGCACTGGATGGTTCTAACTAATCTGGAAATGCCGGATTTAGCAAAAGAGTTGGAGATTGCAAGAAATTGCAGCAGTTTAAACAGAGAATTATGTACGAGGATCAGGCACATCGGTGTATGTACCAGATGCGAAGTGGCAACTAAGGAAATAAGAACCTTGGTGTCCAGAATTGAACGACAGAATTAAGAGCTTAGCCATGATATGCATGGGGAAGCATCCCAACGTACGAAACGCTCATTTTTTGATGGACTGGGGTCCCTTTTTAAGACACTTTTTGGAACAATGGATCACACCGACTCATATGACATTGTTGGGTATCGAAACGCTCGAGCTTCCTGGCACTTTCAGGGAGAAGCGATCGGTGAATAAATAGGAAATCTCAGAAAACGAACGTCTTGGTTTTGGCTTTCCTTCTATTAAAACGGAAAACACTTTTTAGTTCTTTATTAATTTTGGAAGAACGAAGGCACAAACTCTTCTTTTTCCTTATTTTTTTTTTTTTAGTTGTATGTTCCGTATTTACAATTATCACTTCTAACAAAATGTCTTCATAATTTATATATATATTTATAATGTTCACTTTTAACAAAACTATTTACTGGATTTCTTCTAATTTTCACTTACTTAGAGGTGTCCTCTCGACGGGGTTAAAAAACGAACTCCTCGAGGATTGGGCAAATTGCCCCCAGGTACCCAAGATATCTTGCAAAAGCTTTTTTTAACTTTTTATTGCTTTCTCACGACGTTATAATTCGTACGTGAGAAAATGTACGAAAGTTTTGACGCAAGCAATATGCATCTATGCAAACTGTAATCCGATATCCACTTGTGCGCCGGTCTGGAAATATTAATTTTAACAGGGCGCGAATAATATTGATATTGATTGTATGTATGTATGTACATTCAATTAGATTGGATTAAGTAAGTTATGTACGTATGTAAAGTGTACATACGGAAAAAAAGTTAGAAGACACTGTATGTACCGTGTGAGTGGAATGTGTGTCTGATAACAAAATGCAATTTATGCAAAATTGCATTTTGTTATAATGAGGGAGAATGAATTTGAATGCAATTTAAGTGAATAAATAATTTTATAATTTCAGGGTCATCTTGTGGTACATCAATATATTGTATAGAACAATATATTGATGTGTTGACCTTATGGTTTTGATTCGGGGCGTTGGGCACCTGAGGCACAACATTCCTCCCCCCGGGGAAAACAAAGTTTTATTCCTCCTGTGAAGAAAACTTTCTTTCATATTTAGTAAACTAGAATGTGTACATATATTTGAACACAAGTAGCTTTTCGCTGTGCTTTCTATCGGGTGTTCATACCAGAGTTTTATGTGAATTTTTTAGGAAATCTCCGATCTTGGTAGAATTAAAATATAAAAGAGTTGTTTAGGAAATCTTTTATTAATATTCTTTTAAAAAATCATGCTCTCCCAACTTTTCGACTCTCAGTTTTTGAGTCCTCCTTTGGGGCTGTAGAACAATATAAACGAATACAGACCACTTTTTGAAAATATGAACAAAATCACCTTAAGGTTATAACAAATTAGATTACAAATAACAGATATTTACAACAACAAAAACATGTGAAGTTACACTAAACATAAAATGTTTTACAGGACAAACTTAACTATGTATAAAAAACTGTAAAATATAAATGGCTAACGAATGACACTACGTGCTTAAGCCATTGACTAGAGTAGAAAAATGATCTTTTGTTATGGGTGAATCCATCAATAACTGTGTTTAATTAGTGATTACTGTGTATGTGTGTCGTTATGATGTGATGACAAGTGAGTATGTGTGGTGTTAATGTGGCTATTCTGCGTGTTTATATACTTTAATATTTGGTAAAATTCTTTATGAATGGCTTCTGAGTCTAGTCTTATGTTAACCAGGTTGAGTTTGTTTGTGGACATGTGGCAGGCTTCCTTGATTTCTCTTCTCATTCTGTTGTTTTCATTGGCAATGATCGTGGTATCATCAAACTTAAATACATGTCCTGTTTCAAGGGAATGTGTTGCCAATGCTGAGTGCGGGGTCTTTTTCTCTATGTATTTTATATGTTGCGATAGTCGGGTTTTTAATTTTTTAGATGTTTGGCCAATATATGCTGTTGTACAGTTGCCACAATTAACTTTGAAAACTACTCTGCACTTTTCAGGAGTTTTTATTTTGCCTTTTGTTCTGGTGTAAATTTTGTTGTATTTAATTTGTTGTCTGCTCTACGAACGTGTCATTTCATACGCTATTGGATATATGTAAGGAATTGAGTTGAACATTTTATTATGGGTATTTTCAAGATCTACATTGGCTGTTTGTGTGTTGTTGCTGGTGGAAGATATTGAGTTATTTTTTCTTATTGCGCTCTTTATAACCCTGTTTACTATATGCGATGGGTAGTTATTTTTAATGAGGATTGTTTTAATTATGTGTTTGTTTTTTTGGATTTAATCTGTTGTTGCTTAAACTTAGAACTCTATATGCAAAAACCTCAGCAGTGTTAGTTTTCATTGATGTTGGAAGAATAGAATGGTAGTTTGCAGTACCAGTCGGTGATAATACTTTGGTCTTCAGTCCGAATGAGGAGCATATCGAGAAAAGGTAAGGTGATATTATTTTCCGCCTATAGCGTACATTGGAGTTTGGAGTTGATGCTGTTAAAGGCATATAATAAGTCATTAATATGTTCTCGTAATATTGCACAGATGATATGATCCACGTATTTTTTGATAAAGGAAGGTTTGTGTCTGGTATGTTTTAACGGTTCGTCAATTATGTGGTCAAGTGTGAAATCTGCGAGAATGCCAGACAAAGGGTTTCCCATGGCCAAACCGAGTTTTTGTTTGTCATAAGAGAAATAGCTGCACTCTACGACACAGAAATCAATGATATTTTTGAATAGATTCTTATTAATCGGTGTATGGTTGAGTATTTGTTAAATTTTCTACGCAATCACCAATCTTAATAACAATAGACTAAAAAGGAAAATTGCAAATCTAACAAGGTTAACAAGTTCATTACTCACTGCCACAGAAAAACTACACGGTTCCTTAAAAACAATCTGGATGTATACATTGTCAATTCGGATAAAGGCAATAAAACCGTGATCATGAAAACTAAACTTATCAAAATAAAATCACTGAGATGCTAAGTGATCCCAATACATACACACTCATGGAAACTGACCCCACACTTCTACTGCAAAGAAAAAACAACGGACTAGTTCAAAAATTATTTGACCACAACTACATCAACAAGTTCTACGCACCGACAAAGCCACAAGCCCCAGATTTTACGGGCTTCCTAAAATACACAAAACAGATATACCAGTGAGAGCAATTACTTCCATGATAAATAACCCCGGCTACGCTCTATCCAAATGTGCGACAAAAATCTTACAACTTATACACACTGATCACAACATCAAGATAAAAATCTCCCACTCGTTAAAAGCTTATCTCGAAAACATTCA